>CAUZXS010002868.1:0-20000 GCA_963585895.1 Sepioteuthis lessoniana | reverse complement strand
AAATCCCTTTTTACAGAATGGTTATGTATTTCTTTTCCTAGGTTAATAGTCACTATTTACCCTTGAAGCTTTAAAGGTTAAAATTGCTTCTCACACTATAATTGAAAATCTATCATCTTTGAATTTGTGCTGCAGGTGGTTCAAAGAAAGTTCTTGGCTAGACAATCTCCAATAGAATTCTTGTCATCAGTTTGAAAATTGTGTAAATGAGGACTCACCTGAAAAGACAATGTGGCAGGTCTCCAAAAATCTGTCCACCACTCCAATTGGCCATTGCTTTTTCTGATAAATGTTCACTAGCTCTAAAAAAAATTATCTCTGTGTGTGTGTGTGTGTTTTTTTTTTTTTTTTTTGTTACTCTTTACAAATGAATTCAAATGAAGTCCCTGTCGCCTAATGGCTAAAGTGTTGGACTAGAAGTAAATGTGTGCAAACTCCAATCACACTATTACATTCTCTTTTAGACTAATACTCTTGGGAAAAGTATGAACCCCCTTATTCCCCTAGTTATAGGTTAAATAATATCTCTACTGTTCTTCTACAAAGATGGCTTTGGCTTTAGATCACCCACAAAGGTTGATATGCCATTAAATAAAGAAACCAAATCAAATGAATCTATGTAATGAAAATAGCGTATTATTATTGAAGTGATTTGCAATAAGAATGTTTGTTTTTTTAATTGCCAAACAATATGTACCTTCATAATCTGACAGTTCTTATTTTAATAATAATATCAAGTAATTGTGTACATGTGTTTTGTTTTCTTTTTAATAGGAAATAATCTTTATATTGTTGTGAATGTCAAAGCTTTGTAAAATAATTTCTATTTTTCTTCTATTGATTATAATAGACCTATGCTAGTTTAAAAATGAAGATTATATATTTGCTTTATAAGTTGGCTTTTTGCATATTTACTTATCGTCATATGATTTATCATGGAATTTTATTTAAACAAATTTTACTAAAACTCGACTAACTTTTATCTAATATAAATTTTTGAAAATAGTTAAAAATCACACTACTGTTAAGGAGTAAATTCTGTGCTTTGTTCTGAAGAAAGGAAGAAAAAAGACTGAAGGGGGGTGTTTATACTACATTATGAAAATTGGTTTGTGAATCAGAAAGATTTATCCAGTAATTAACTCCTTACCTACCAGATGCACAGATTTCAAATGAATCTTCACAATAGGCTGAAAACTACAGTCTGCATCTTTTGCATGCCAGAATGTTAGAAACATGATGATTTATCAAATACAAGTATAGCAGACACTCTCTTTGACACAGGTCCCCACCTCCAATGAAAATAAGTATACTCAATAAGTAAAAACTTAATGATGGTCCTAAAAGCTATTTTAATGTAGGTGATACTGTTAACTTTTATGATGTATTCAAAATGTCAGCAAAATTTGTGGCCAAATTTAACTCTTAAAAAATTCATCCATTTTTAATTTTCTTGATGTGCAAATGGAAGGGCAGGTCAATTTTTAAGCCAAGTAAAGCTGATTTGAATTTAGTTCCTTTTAGATTGATTGCCTAACCAAAGCTAAAGAAGCCAGTCTGCCCTACTATTTACCTATAGCTGGGGTGGGGAGAACAGTTGAATTTCTGTTTTCCCAAGGGTATTAGTGTAAAGGGAAATGCAACCAACCTCATCCAGGATTTGAATTAGCACATGTGTAAATGACAGTAGTCTTCTGGAAAAGACTGTCTCAGGAATGGGGTAGATCTATAGGTTAACCTTTTTTTAATCTCTCTCTCTCTCTCTCTCTCTCTCTCTTATTGAATTATTTTAGGATTTATTTATTTCATCAATAATTTAAGAGTGCTGAGTAATTCCAGCTTTTCATTTACAGAAAAAGCCATTACTAGATTAAAAGAGGTAGAAAGATGATAGTCCAATAAAGGAATTTCAATTGAATCATCAATTTAGTTCAGTCTGAATAGTTAATATGCATGTATTGCAGATTCCACAAGTGTTGGACTTGTTAGGTTGATGATATATATATAAGTGAAATTAAAGTTAGAAATGGGGTTGGGTAGATTAAGTTCTCTAACATAAAAGTGAAACTTTTTTTTTTTTTTCTTCCCTTTTACTAATTGTGGGAAATGTCAATGTGACATCTGGTAATTGAAGAGATGGGAGTATTCAAAGTGTTAAACAAAACCAGCTATTAATATTAGCCATGTTAAAATATGACTTGTAATTTCTTTTGATCTCTTCAAATAGTTTATTAGTCATGACAACAGGAAATACAAAAGAGAAGAATGAATTAACTAATGTTCACTCCGTATGACCACTAAAAATCAAATATCATAATCAGTGATGGGTTAGTTTTTTTTTCTTTTTTCCATAAACCTTCTATAAACTAAACTCAGCCAAATTGGCCAGTGAGGTGGAGGTGTGACTGTAGAATACACCAACTGCATCTCTGCAAAGGGGTAAGACCCTACCCCCATGAGTGTCCTGCACATGACACTAAACTATCAGATGGTGAGGATCCTGTCCTTGAGCTTTGGGGAATGTGGCATACCCTTTTGTTGCCATTACTCCCAGGTCCACTCTAACCTGGAGTGATAGCATCTAATAGGATTATATTTATGGGTCAAATAGAACTGTTTGATACTTAAACAGTGTCCAAACAAGTGACATGCTAAACTGAATTGTTAGAAATAGAACTGTTTGTTCATTTAACTGTGTGTAAACAAATGACTGATGTCTGATTGAATTGTTAATGATACATACCAATACTTAGAATTCAGTGTAAATGAATGAATAGTGTTGAATAAAATAATCAGTGTTGAATAGCAATACTTTTAACTACTTCACTATGATTAATATTGAATAGAATTATTAGTATTAGATAGCAATAATTGAAACCATTTAACTGTAGAGAAACAATAGCAATACTAGTGTGCAAGCAAATTAGTTCTAGCTCATTTAAAAATGAAATTAACTACAAACTATTCACTTACAAATCATATATCTATTTAAATACGTGCAAACAAATGATTAATGTTAAATTGTTACTATTACATAGCTATACTTTAACTGAGTACAAAAAAGAGCTCAGACTCATTTAAAAATGTTGATTACAAAATGTTTACAAATCACACACACACACACATATATAAAGTTGGTGACCATCGTCAAGGGTGACCAGAAAGCCTCCTTTTCAATAACTACCACACCAAGGTGTAGGGGAGGGCGCTACTCCTTTCCCTGGATTGCTTCACTTTACACTTGATACTTAACCTTATATTGCTGAGTGTTAAGCAAGGAGGTATCAAGTACCATTTTTAAAATCTTTGGTATGACGCGTACCTGGGATTGAACCCAGGTCTCCCTGACCATTGGTGAACACTCTACCCATGAGACCAATGAGCTGGTTTCCTATATATATATATATATATATATATATATATATATAGTCATCCACTGACAGATCTGTTTCGTTCTATCAGAACTCTTCAGTGTGGCTAGACAGGCTAGATTCCCGAAGCTAGGATCGAAACCCGGTTGACTCAAACGCCAATCCAAGATTCTACCACTCAGCCATGAGAAAGCTAGCGCAAGCAAAGGAAAATTAAACGGTTATGAATCACGATTGTTGTTGTTTACATATATCTGCTTAACGGCTACTGAGAGTTCGATTCATATGAAGAGCCTTGCATTACACTAATGGCAACACACACACACACACACATATATATAAACAGGATTTGGCATTAAATAACCTACAGTGGTTGATATACCATAAAACCAAACCAAACTATGCTTAAAGAGGCTATAGAGATTTTCCTTTTGTATCTTTCGGATTGTTATTAAGCTCTGACTGTATCCCTTGCAGTGAGGTAAGACCACTACTCAAAAAATGGGTGCCTTGGGTATGATGCTAAACTATATCTAATGGTGAAGTTTCAGTTCTGGAGAGTGTGGAATATCCTTTCATTACCATTACTCTCAGGTCCACTTTAACCTGGAGTGATAGTACCTGTTAAGCTCCCACTTATAGGTTAAATAGATTTGTTTAAAAATTATTTGTGTTTCATAGGAATACTTGAAACCCTATAACTGCAAATTATTTCTTTAAAGAATAATTACTTGAAGTTATAATCATTTACAAAGATTATTATTTATTACTTGATACCATATAATTATAAGTATTAAGTGTTACTGGCAAATACACCTGCACAGGCTGAATTCCTGTGGCATAGTCTGGAGCAGGCAGCAGATGGCATAAGCCTCCATATGAATGCAGACAAAACAGAGTACATGTGCTTTAATCAAAGAGGTGAAATCTCTACACTAAATGGTGGCTCTCTGAAACTAGTGGACAAGTTCACCTACCTCAGAAGCAGCGTCTCATTTATGAAAAATGACATCAATCTGCTACCAATAGTTATTGGTCTTATGGAAATCAAACCTATCCGATAAAATAAAATGCAAATTTTTCCGAGCTGCGGTCATATCCATACTACTCTATGGATGCAACACTTGGACACTGACTAGGCATATAGAGAAAAAACTTGACAGCAATTGCACAAGAATGCTACGAGCTATATTAAACCAATCCTGGAAGCCACCATCTATAAAACCATTCAAATTAGACAAACAAAACATGCGGGACACTGCTGGAGAAGTAAGGACAAACTCATTAGAGGTGTTTTCCTATGGACCACTGCACATGGTGTTAGATGACCAGCTAGAACTTATCTAGATCAGTTCTGTACAGACACAGGATGTAGTCTAGAGAAAACCTGCTGAATGCGATGGACGATTGAGATGAATCACGAGAGAGGGAAATCCATGCTAGCGGCACAACATCATGATGAAGTAGGAATATTTGATATCATATAACTGTGTGCCATAAAACTCTTAAGCAACTATACAAGAAATGTAAATGTACAATGAATGCAATTTCCTAATCCCTACGTATAAAATAATGTGAGACAGGTTGACATGCAATTAAAATCAATCTATTTGATTGTTATTGTTTTTATATTGATTTTGAATAAGATTCTTTATTCTATTATAGTTTTGCTGTTTGTTTGTATCCATATTGAACTCAGTTTGGTACCATCAGGGAATTTCTTTAATGAGCATAAAATATTGTTAGTAAGATGGCATTGAATATAATAATTTATAGGAAAAATTAAATGGGAGATTAAAGTTTAAATCCTTAGGTTAATGTTTTGGTTTATTGTACATGAATTAGTTTTAATTATTTGAAGAGTCTTTAAAGCTAAACATATATCTATTGTTATTTCTTTTTTCTCCCCTATCCTAATGACTTGTATTTTTATGATTACAAAAAAATATTCTAACTATTTATACAAGATTTTCTGCCCCACCACCCTTCTTTTTTTTTTTTTTTTTTTTTTTTTTTTAAGAGTTTGGTGAATCTTTAAAGCTACTGAAATTTACATAAAATAAAACCATTTTTTACAAAATGGTCAGTCAATTTTGAGCATTTTGAGAACTGTCAGCACTCATCTCTTCAAATAATGTAAATTTTTCATTTGGAAAAAAAAAATGATTTCCTTTAGTTTTCACTAGAGGTTCTTTGAGTGCAGTGCATTGTCTTGTTAGGCCAAGTTACTGGTAGATGTAACACGCAAAGAAAATGAATCCTGTTAAAAGAATTCAATCATCACTAATCTTCTGAGAAAGTTTTAGCATTAAGATCTCACCCAAAGTTGTAACCTAATGTGAATAAAAGCATTAAAACAATGTTATGACCAGAGCAGCAGCACTTCTTTTTAGTTTACTTTGATTTTGTTGTTATTATTGAATAATAATGCTAAAGAATAGCAAGTGTAGGTCATGTGGTGACGGAGATGAAATAGGTCATAATATAATGAGTGAATGCAGCAAATTGGCACAAAAAAGAGTACAGGAGTAGCCCTGTCTGGATGGGAAAGGTGTTCTACTGGGAATCATGCAAAAGATTAAAAGTAACCATGTCTGGGTGGGAAAGGTGTTCTACTGGGAATCATGCAAAAGATTAAAAGTAGCCATGTCTGGGTAGGAAAGGTGTTCTACTGGGAATCATGCAAGAGATTAAAATTTGACTATGCTGACAAATGGTATATGAATGAACCTGAATCTGTCTTGGAAAATAACATGTATAAAATTCTCTGGGACTTTGAGATACAAATAGTTAAGCATTTCTGGCTTTATATTTCTTTAAAATTCTCAATAATAGCAAATAAATTTCATGGTTTTTTTTTTCCCACACAATTTGTCTGAATGGCAAGTTGATACCTGAATATCTTAACTATTTTAGGAATGTTATGATACTTTGTAGACATCCATTAAGGAATTTTTGGGTTTATTATTACATAGCAAGATAGAAAACTCTATCCCGTCTTATAGTTAGATTTTATAAGCTGCTGGTAATAAGCACCAGTGATAAAGTTAGCGAGTAATTAACTATAAAATAAGTAAACACTCTCAAAATCCAACAATGAGATACCAAATGATAGAATACCTTGTCAGCTGGAGCTGTAGAATACACCAACTACATCTCTGCAGAGGGGTAAGACACCATCCTCATGAATTAAACAGTCTGACAGCAAGGCTGGAGCTTTGGGGTATGTGAAGTACCCTTTCATTACCATTGCTCTCAGGTCCACTGACTCAGATTAGTAGCACCTGATAGGGTCCTATCTATGGGTCAAGTAGAACAAACTGATGTTAAATTGTGACTTATGTAGAAATACTTGAAACCATTTAACTATGTGCAAAAGAGCTTGGGCTCATCAAGAATGTTATCAACAAAATGTGTTATATATATATATATATATATATATATATATATATATATATATATATATATATATATATATATAGAGAGAGAGAGAGGATTTGGCATTAAATAATCTACAGTGGTTGATATGCCATAAAACCCAGCCAACCAACCAAATGATATCAATAACAAGAAATTAAGATATGGGGCTAGGAGTTCATTTAAGGCTCCTTTTACTGGAAATCCTTTACTTTTAAGTAAAGGATTTCCAGTAAAAGGAGCATTTTCATATGAGATTCAAAGATGTTATAATTGGTGTGTCAAAAGGAATAAAACAATAAAATGATAAATTTCAAGATGACGAAATTATGTAAGACCTTTTAGTTTGAGTCTTGGCTGCTAATGAATTAACTGAATAATCCATTCGCTATAGAGTATGAATGTCAATATGTCTAGCATTATCTTTTCAAACCATATCTTGAAATTGGGATATCTGTAGGCAGAGAACCTTGAAGATTTTCAGTTGCAAGAAGAAACAAAGAAAAGGAGCAGTTACCACTGACCCCGAAGCCAATCACCTGCGATGACGCATGTCTTAGAATTTGTTATTTTCTTTTGTCTAGAACCTTTATATAATGAACACCCTGTTTTTTGTCGTTCAGTTGTTAGCCATCCAGGGTAAATCACTTTGAGAGTTGTGAGTTTACTCTGCTGCTTTTTTAAAGTTGCCAACATCCCTGCTAATTATTAAAATGATGCCACAAAGCATTTGGATGTCGCAGGTGTTCTGAAGAAGCGTAAGGTCCCTCTGGGCTCATTCTCTGAGATATCAGACAGATTTAATACAATATTAGAATAAAGCTGTCCTTTTGACAGGATTTAGAATATGACAACTGCATCCTCTATTGAGGAGTATCACACTAAACTGTATCTGATGGTGAGGTTCCAGATTTGGGAAGTGTTTAGTACTCCTTCATTGCCATTACTCTTAGGTTCACTCTGAATGGTAGTGGTAGTTGTACCTGTTAGTCCTATCTATAGGTCAAACAGAACTGTTTGCAAATTATTTGTATTTGGATTATATCAGTCACTTGTCATTATTAATTCTTTGTAAGAGAATATAAAACAGAAAACCTATAAGAAGACTTAATTGAATTGCACAGACTAGTACTAATTTAATATACAAAACTACTTGTACCTTAGGCACAAAATTTAAAAAAATCTTAAGTATAACATTTTTTTAATTACCTACTTCATGCTAGTTTTAAGATGAGTCACCTACATGCAATACCTTTTTTCTTATATATATATAAAACAAAACAAAACAAATAAATGCCTACCTCACCCTCTTCTCTTTAGGCCTCTCTGCCTTCGTATAAATTTGCTTATGACTAAAAACAAAGTTAAAGCAGAAGTGGCAGCTTTAACTTGCATGCAAAGAATTCTCAAATACCTTCTTTTTCTTTTCTTATTTCATGACACTAAGGTCAAATTACTCATCTTATTCTAGAAAGGAAAAAGAAACCCAGTGGTGGGTAGAATTGTAATTATCCTAGGGTTTGTTTTTTTTTTCTATTTAATTCTAAAAAAAAAAAAATTATTTATTCATTTATTTTTTACTGCAACTTCCTTAATAAGATTAGAATATTCTCCATTGTAAAAATGTACTCATTCTATCCTATAACAGTTGTTAAAATTATGTATAAATTTCAGACATAAAATATTACTGCTATCATGCGACAAGAGTCATACAATATTGTATATTTACAATATTATGAGACAAAAGTAGTAATATATATATAAACATATTAGACTTTAAAATTTCAGGTCATGTATAGAATAGCATTTCTTCAATTTCTTTTCAAATATTTAGTTATCAATAATTAGCATTATCAAACATCTTTATGCAATGGAGATTTGAGAGATCTTTGATATTTAAGTGTCATTTTAATCTATTTTGGCATGTGTGAAGAATAAAATTTTATTACTGAATGAGAAAAAGATCTGTTTATTTTGATTTGACCCAATGTACTGTGCAAAAAGTTGTTTTACTGAAAAATCTTTTAATGTTCCATATGTTTAAAAGCTGGCTTTATCTATTTTTATCAGTGACAATTTTTCTTTTTCTATTGTATATTTATATAAAACTAAAATACTTGTCTAAACCGGGTTTTCCAAATTTTCCTGAACATTAAGGCCAAGTAAAGTCTTCCTGTTATTAAGGGCACATTTTTAAAATACCCAGCATAAAGTGTTGATGAACAGGCACACTGTGAAAGGGTTAGAAATAGTGAATAGTCATATCCATCTAAAATAAAACTCTGCGACTTCTTTTTAAATTTTCTTCCTTGCAGTTTAATGGTAGTAAAAATAATGTCTGATTGTTTTCTGAAAAATGATTTCATTCATCAATCAACTAAAATGCACAAGGTGTGTGTGTGTGTGTGGGGGGGGTCTTAGTGTAATAAAAACAATTAAATTTTTTTTTTTTTTTTTAAATCACTAAATAAACTTTTTCTCAAGTATTTTAAAATTCAAAATTAAAGCATCTGGAAAGTTTCCCTTACCATGTAACAGCAAATACTGTGTTTGATTTTAAACTTTTTTGTATTCAATTGTTAAGGGGGTGTCCTCGTGGTGTAATGGTTAAAGCGATGGACTGTGGATTCGTAGTAAGCGAGTTTGTACACCAGTCGTGCTATTACATTCACTTTCGGGCAAATACCCTTGGGAAAGGTATGAACCCCCTTATCCTCCCAGCTATGGGTTAAATAGTACCACTACTGTTCTTCTCGGAGAATGGCTTTGGCATTAAATAACCTACAAAGGTTGATATGCCATTAAACAAAGAAACCAAACAAATCAATTGTTAATTAAATTAACAACTTAAGTAATTTAACAGATTTTTATGTGAAACATTAAGTTTTTGTTAAAGTAAAAAGTGATTTCTCTTTTACTGTTGATTAAATCAAGGTGTAGGGTATATACAGGGGGTGGGGAATCAAATCATACTACAACAGACACCCCTATTAACTCTTTTCTATTGCTAAAAACCATCTGTGAGAAAGGGTGACTCATAATTGGCATAGTTTTTAGATTCTTTAGTGTAAAGGAAATGCATGAAAAGTGGATTAACAACTTTTATGTGTGTATAGATTGATAGATTGCATTATGTAAATAGTTTTCAATTTTTTAACCCCACTGCAAACATCAGAATTTATATACGTATTAGTCTCAAAATACATATTTCTGATTTGTGTCTAATTCTTGAAGTTCTTAATTTGGTAAATTCTTGCTTTTATCATCAATTGATATATTATTTGATCCTCAGTATGTAGGAAATAGGGGGAGGCTATCAGTATTTGGGTTTAAGTTAATTTCTGAGAGAACTGCTTCATTGATATCATAAAACTGTTCCACACTCTCTTAAATGCATTATCCCCAGTACACATTTTGCTATCATGAAAAATCAACAGCCCAGTAATTCAAATTCAATTATTTTTTTCTTTTATAAAACTGATTTTAAATATGATAAATGAACTTGTAAATTTCTAGTTGATTTTTTGCTTTAACTCAATTTGACTTATAAAACTAGATATACTGCAATAGGAGTAGAAAGAAAGAATTTAATCAAAATGATATTTATTATGGGAAGAGGTGTGTACTAATTGGTGTATAATGGTTATAACCTTTCTTCCCTTGTGTGTGTCTTTTTCCAACCACTCCTCTAGCACTGCCCTGCTACTCCTTTGTTTGCTCACTCTTTTGGCAAGGTCTAGAACAGGCATGGGCACACTTTTTCAAGAAGTGGGCCACATAAGGAGACATGGCTCATCATATGGTGGGCTGCACTACTAAAAGAAATTCAGAGTAATTTCATGAAGATACATCAACCATATTCACTACTGAAGACCATATACCTAAGCACCTGTTTTAGAAGTAGGGACAAGTTTTTTTTTGTTTTTTTGCCATCTTCAGTAGAAAGATCTTTTCTATTCAAAAAAAAAAAAAAAGTTGAAGTCTTAGGTTGGTAATTCCGAAAGCACTGTGAGCCACAGTTTGTTCATGACTGGTCTTGAATATGCCAACTGCTTCTCTGCCGAGGGATAAGACCCTTCTAAAAAAAAATAGGGTGTCTTGGGTATGACACTAAAATGTATCCTGTTGTAAGGCTCCAATTCTGGAGTTCTGGGGGGTGTAGGGTCACCTTTTCATTACTTCCAGGGCCACTCTGACTTGTTTGGATATTATCTATGGGTTGAATGGGTTTGTTTGAGATGAAGTGTTTAACTGTTTAAAATGATTCTGAAGATATATTTTTGTACTATATATAATTGGAGAGCATAATTGTTAAAATGAGTTTGGCATAAAATAACCCAACAAGAGTTGACATGCTGTAAAACTTCTCTCTCTCTCTCTCTCTCTCTCTCTCTCTCTCTCTCTCTCTCTCAATTTTTTTAAAAATCTATCTTCAAGAGCTTTTTTTTTCTTTGTTGCTTTTCTTTTCTTTTTTTTTTTTTTTTAAGTTAAAATATTGTTTCCTCCAACCCCCCCAAAATGGAACCAGCAAAGAGAAAATTTTCAAAATGTCTCTAAACATCTTTTCTGTTTGAGTTTTTTCAATAATTCAATGTAATATTAACTATATTAAGTTGTTATACCAGATTGGTCAATTATAAGAACTTTTTTCAGCCTTGTTCTAACAAAAAAAAACCTTTTATTTAAAAAAAAAAATGAAGACTTTGTTTTGAAAATAGTTTACTTTCAATTCTTACACATATATATATAACAAATCTCCCTCTACTGTAGTCTACGGGCTATAAATACTTCTCTCAGTTCTAAGTATTTTTCTCTAATAATGCATTGCCTATAAATGACTCCATTTATCATGGTTCATGTTTTAAAAAAAAACTAATTTAAGCCTGGTTCATTGCTTTGGTCTCTTGTTGATTCTAACCTCTCTTATTATTGTATGTAATAATGCTAATTTCTTTCATTTTCCTGTTCATAATAACTCTTAATTAATCCAACCAATTCTCACTTTTTTCTTCTTTTTTTTGTTCTCTTTATTTTCTTCTATTTTATTAAACTTATTATTTATTTGTATCATATTTAAACTATGAAAAATATGTCAGCTATAGTTTATTAACCATTTAATTAGGCTAGGTTTTTTGTTTGTTTTTCTTGTTTTGTTTTGTTTTTTTTTTTTAATCATGCAAAATAAAACTACAATGTACAGGGACATCTCGATATCTAATAAAGAGCAGGTTTATTTGGATTAATTTCTTTATTTCAACTTAAAAAAGAAAAAAAAATCACTTATTAATCCAGGTTAAAAGCATAGTAAGGGTAACCTGAAGTTGAACTTTTATGTTGTAAATATCTTCTCTCTCTTTCTTTTTTTTATACACGTGAAATAGAAAATTTAGATTAAAATGAAATGGCTTGTATAGAATAGTTGAGTGAAGAAAACTTCTCAATGTACAAAAAAAAAATGCCATATTTTCCAGCATACAAAATGACCCTCAAAATCTCTAGATAAAACATGGGTTTGGAGTTATATTTACCATATAAGCAACCATTCAACTAATACAAAGTTATGTATAAACTACACATATAGTGGAATTCCTGCTTGATATTTCTTTAAGGTTAAAAGGTTGTCTCATACGCCAACATATATGGTATATAGAAATGTAATACTTATATTCACCATTCAGATAAAAATAAATTTAAATTAATTGCTTTATTTATTTATTTATTTTTTATCAAAGTTACATTTAAAAATTACATCTCAAGCACTCCAATTTGTTGTATTTCTTTAATCTTTCTCTCCTCCAATCACTAACATGTAGATTATGGACAATTGCTGATATAAAATTTTGAGGACTTAATTATAACTGTTCAGTAAAAACTTGATGGAAATGACTAAAACTTATTCATCTGGTTGGTAAATGTAGATAATTTATAAAAAGCACTTATATATATATATATATATATATATATATATATATATAAAACTGCAGCAATTAGGAACATTTTCCTTATTGAAGTATTCTATACAAGCACTAAATAAAATTTGAACTGATGAATAAACTCTGAAAGTATTCAACAAGTTTTAAAATTGAATTTAGATCTAATTGCAAGCACGACATAGGATTTTATAAAAATATTTGTTACTCCATTTAAAAAAATTTTTTTAGACTAATATCCTCATCCTTATTCTCATTACAGTGTCTTAAGAAGTCTGCCTTCCAATTGTTTTCAGGTGAGTTAAATATCTAGCTTAGGTACTTTTCCCTCTGCATTTCTATCTTACCTGTCATCCCAGCAACATTGGGATGATTGTCTATAGGGCAAAAATCTCTTAATAACCGTTTCTCTATTAAAATATATTCCAAAACCTATTTCCCTCCTCCACTTCTCTAAACTTAATCTGAAAGGGTTCAAATCAATCTCAAAATTAATCATTGCTATTTCTATCTCTTTTATCCCCTAATATATCTGCTTTACAATTTTTATAAAAACTTCTCTTGGGAGAAGGAAAACAAAATTTTGTTTATTGATAAATGCTGGACCAAAGATTAAAATGCTTGTTAGCATAATGGGAATATTAGCAGGCTTATTGGAATACATAAGAATCTTGAATGATTTTAAAATATCTAAGAAAATATGATCGATACAGAAGTAATATTTGGTGTTTAGTGAAGGTATTAGAATCACTGGGTTTGTTTATGATGGTTTTACAACTTTTTGGTAGATTATTCTGAGGCATATTATTATAGTGTTTACTGCCTCTTTGGCATTATTTTGATAGTTTAGTGTTTCCTTAAGATATATATTGTACTGTCCATTTCCTACCATCAGAACTTCTTAAAAAAAAAAAAAAAAAAAAAAATTAAAAAAAAAAATCTATTTTACTAAGTGTTGTCCTTAAAAGGGATACAATCAGACAAGGCTGTACTCCAGTGGAAGGAACTGTCAACACATTTGTATATAAAAGAAAGAGGGTTTTTATTGCAAAAGAAATACAATAAGACAGACAAGGAATAGTGAGGCATGCTATGAAGCAAGGCTAGGTATAATGCCATGCTCACTATATAGACACGGATATAGTCAGTCCCCACAGGTGAAAGAGAGAGAGAGAGTGGGGATATTCTATTACAATACTAAGTACTGAAAAAGATAAAACATGATAAACCGGGCTCAAATCCTGGGTAAGACTGCATTTTACTTTGTGTTAATCATCTTGGGGAAAGGCATGAATCTCTATCTTGACCCCCCATCCCATACCAGCTATGGTAGGGCAAACTGAACTCTTTAGCCTTGGTAATGCAACCAGTCTAGAAGAAGGAAAAATTCTGAATAATAAAAAAACAAGTACTGTCAAGAGAATCTATAACATACTGTTATCTGCTTATCTAAAAAATGTGTCTGGTTCTTCAAAACAACTTCACCACAATAAACAAATTGCCTGTGTAGTTCATTTGCTAAACTTTAGCTTAGTTAATAGTTATCGAGTCTATAGATGAACATTGTTAAACTATAAACCTTGTCAGTTTTGTTCCTCTATCACTCTATCTAATAGGTCTAACTTCATAAATAGAGAAACTAAAAAAGGTTCGTTTTGGCTTAAATGCCATATGCTGTTGTTTAAGCAGATTTTGAACTTTCTTGATTCTCTTAAAGCCATCTTGCTAATTGGTCACAAATCTCTGGAAAGCAGTATAGATTTGTGGATTGTGAACGAGTGATTGTGGCATCCTTTGTTGAGCCATAATTGTTTGTTTTTCAGCAGTATTATCTAAAGTACATAGTTTGATTTTTCTTTTGCAAGATCATTGCTATAAACTTTTTTTTTTCTCTCTAAAGTTCAAACAGCCTGCAGTGTCATTTTCAAGATGGTGCAAATGATATTTTTGAAGTGTTTAGTTGAATGCACCAGAAAAGAAGTTTTCATTGTAAAACAAATTCATTTAGAATATTTATCTTTTAATTCTCTTGATCTATCTTGCTAAAATGTCACAGTTCAGTTTACACTCTTCAAATACCTTCACGTTGTGTATAAATGATATCCTCTTGCCTATAATACTCAGGTTAATGCAGCCAAATGGAAAGAGGGGGGAAAAAACTCATAAAACACTAGCATAGTCAAGCTTATTAATTACAAGTTATGCCTCAGTCGGCTAGGGCTGCAGAATACACCGACTGCATCTCTGCAAAGTTTAAGCACCCCCCTGCCCCCATCAAGTGTTCTGGATATGACACTAAACAATCTGATGGTGAGGCTCCAATTATACTGGAGCTTTGGGGAATGCAGAATACCCCTTTATTGCCATCACTCCCAAGTTCACTTTGGTGCAGAGTTTTAGCGCCTGTTAGGATTCTATCTATGGGTCAAATAGAACTAAGCATTGTACTTATGCTAAACTGAATTGTTTAAAATGGAACTGTTTTTACATTCAACTGTGTGTAAACAAAAAACTGTACTTATGTTAAACTGAATTATCTGAAATAGAACTATTTATATGTATAAAAATGGATTTGGCATTAAATAACCTACAATAGTTGATATGCCATAAAACCAAACCAAACTAATTACAACAGTTACCTATAAAGAATTAATGGAATTTAAAAGGGAAGAATGAAGTATATTTTTGAGCCCAATTTTTCTTCGGCATAAATTGAAATAAATCGTCTCTTAAATATCAAATTAGTATTAAATCCTTTTTTAAGTTTTTAGTTTAAAACAAGGCTTCTCAAAATGGTTCATATAGATCCCCTGAGGGTGGGGGTGAATAAAATTTTGGCAGGATGAATCAAAGCATAGGGGATGAATTCACTAGTTTGCATTTATAAACCCCTTTTATAATGGAACAAAAATCCTTGTAACATGTACACTAGTTGCAAAATATGATACACCTAACAAAATACCTGATAGGGTGTGATTGCCACTAGTGATGTGTTGTCCATTTACGACCTGTTCAAAAAAAACTGTAGTAAAATATTCCCAAGCTTTGTACAACTGATCAATCTGTTCATTTTACTAGTTTTTTTTAAGTTTGTATATAGTGGGTTTAGCATAATTTGATTAGCAAATTGAGAAATAAACCATACTTACATTTAAACTGCGTGCTTATGCTTAACTGAATTATTTGAAATAGAACTTTCAACATTAAAACTGTATTTACACTTAAGTGAATTGTTACATATAACTGCTTGAATAGTTTGAAATAGAAATGTTTTTGACAATTAAACTGTGTACTCATGCTAAACTGAATTGTTTGAAGTGGAACTGGTTATTCACATAAAAATGGATTTGGCATTAAATAACCTACAAAGGTTGATATGCCATAAAACCCAACCAACCAAACCAAGACCTGCTGGGAACAATGGATAATAGGGACAAATAGCAAGAGAGAGAGTCAGGGAAATACATGTTAGCAGCAATACTTGATGATTTATGGTTCTATAATATCACTTGTGCAACTAGTTATATCCTTGGCTATAATCTTTGTAATTTTACTTCAGATATTTTTTCTGATAAGGTATAAAAAGATATTATTTTAATAATAGCAGTTCTGTTTGATTTTTATGTTTGTTTTTTTTTTTTTTTTTTAATAAATGTGGAGCATTGGTTTTATTTAATATAATGAACACTGAATAAGAATAAATTAAGATACATTGAGAAAAACATTAACATTAAATGCAATTGTATCAAATATGAAATGTTTTCAATGTATATAATTGTACCTCCTTTGTGTTTATAATATTTTAGTCTCAGCCATTGATCTGTACACAAGTTGCCTGTTGGTTTTTATCAATATTGTTTGCAACTTGTGGCTACAGAAGTAAAATCAGTAAAAGCAAAACACAGCCTGATTGAAATTGAGAATTTTGCTCTTTGAAATGGCATTTAATTTCATTACCAAACATAATGTTTACATGTCTCAATAACAAACTCATTGAACGGGAATAATCCCACTCATTGCCAATACAGCCTCACATAGTCTCATAGCAAACAGGCCAATTGGTGTTTTTTTTTTTTTTTTTTTTTTTTTTTTTTGGTGTTTTTTTTTTTTTATTGTCTCTCTTGATTGGCTAATAGAATATGCAGTATTTAATGGGCAGTAAGGCTTACAGTCAGCCAATAGGTCTGCACATGTTTTGTACATGTGAAAAGTGTATGTGTGTTAATGATACCATGTTAGAATGAAATAAATGTTCACAAATTAATTTCAATGAACCTTATTAAAATATTAATTCTATATTTATGATATCTATATAATTGCTTCATGATTCCACATAATTATTGCTGACTATATTTTAATATGCTGACTGTATCCTCTGAAGGGAGTAAGACACTCCCCTCTCTGTAAGGGTGTCCTGGGTTTAGCATTAAACTGCATTTGATGGTGAGACTCCAGTTCTGGACCTCTTGGGAATGTTGAGTACCTCTTTATTACCATTACTCCCAGGTACATTCTGACTCAACTGGTAGTACCTGTTCAGGTCCCATCTATTAGTCAAATAAATGTTTTAAAATGATTTGTATTAGATAGGAATGCTTAAAACTATGTAAATATGTGCAAATTATTTGTATTAAAAATTGTGACTTGAAACCATATAATTGTTTATAATTATTATTAGTTAGTTACTTGAAACCATATAATTGCTTGAAATACTTAAAAATCATATCACTGTGCAAACAAATGTTTATTATTAAATAAGAAATTACTTGAAACCATATAATTGTTTACAAATTATTATATTTAGTTACTTGAAACCATATAATTGTGATTTAAAAAAAAAATAAAAGAATTACTTCAGCATTAAATAACTTAAGACTTTCTCCACATATTGGAAAATCAAGCCAACCAATCCATTCTAGTTCCTCATCTGTTAGAATCAAAACTGTTGTTCAGGTCCAGCACTTGTTAATTCTTTTGCTTGAAAAGTTCCTTGTAGAACAATTAATCTTCTGTTTTATGCATTGCATTAGAAATATCACACTTTAAATTTTCATGACCATTTCACTTAGACTATTTTTCCCATGCATCTTTCATCTCATTGTACAACTTTTAGGCATAGCTCATTCTAAACAAACCCACCTCCCTCTTAGTTCCTTGTTCCCAGATACCATTGACATATTCCATGACTTATCTATTTTAAATAGCTTATTTAGTGAAACATTTAACAGCTGTGGAAGTAATGTATATAATCTCCAGGGACCACTGCCTTATGTTTTTCCATGATTTCATTTTTACAGATTAACAGAAATATGAATTGAACTGGTCCTATACAAATAATAGTATTGGTTTAAGAAGAGATCTGGGTCTTTTCATCCAAATTTTTATTCAGCCAAACATATGTTAATGTCTTATCCAATCATCCTGGTAGCCAAAGGTTTTAACAAGCACAACACTTGAAAATAATTTTTCTTTTCACTATTACAATTGGTTTAAGTTTTGTACCGTTGGCTAGGTATACTAATTAAAGTTGGTGACTGTAGTCGAGGGCGATCAGAAGGCTCCCTTTTCAATAGCTATTACACCGAGGTGTTGGAGAGGGCACTACTTCTTTCCCTGGATTGCTCCACTTTACCCTTGATATGTACCTTATATTGCTGAGTGGAGGCATCAGGTACCATTTTTAAAGTCTTTGGTATGACACAACCTAGGATTGAACTGTAAAACTTGGCTTTTCATATCCAGTTATTTTTATACTAATAGTACTAGGTCCTAAAAAATGGAATAATTATATACAGCAATTCTATTAATCAAAAATTATCATGAGACGCATTAAAAAAAAAACAAACATTGTAGAGTCATCCATGTTGCTGCTTCTTATTAATTCTTAATGTTTATAAATTTGTGGAATTATAGTATATTATTGTCCATCTTTTGGTAATTTTTATGCAATGCAGATTCATTGATGTAATACTAACCTAATTCTATTTATAAGTCATATTCATTACACAGTTAAATTACACAATTTTTTAGTTATATTCATTTTTATCCATGAATAACTGTAAAGTTTTTCTTCTAATAGTTGTGTGCAGATGATAACAAATCCATTCACAAATAATTCTCATACCCAAGTATGTAAAGTATATGGGAAGACAGTAGATATTTTTTCACACTCTTTGTTTTTGGCATTTTCTTGAGTGCCCCAATCCACTTCTTTTTTTTTCTGTTTTTGAACTCCTGCCAGTCCTTTACTAATTTTTCTGACACAAAACTCTCTCTCTCTCTCTCAGTACTAAAATTTCTATGCACTGTAGCATATTCAATAATACTCAACTTAAAAACCTCATAAAACTAACTTTTTTTTTTTTTTTTCAGTGTTAGACATATACAATATTGGACAAAAGAAAAAACAGTGAAAAAAACTTAACCATCTTTTATTGTTGTCACTAATACAATGAAACTTCAATTGTTTAGACTTGCCTAAGAAGTGATTATTTTCTTTGATTATTATTATTGACAAAGTTCCCTTAATTGTAGTGAGAACTCAATTTTCTTTTCAGAAAATCAACTTTTCACTACAATAATCAAGTATGATAATCACAGTTTCTATGTTGAAGCTATTGAAGTTTCAGCAAAATTTGTGGCAGTAATAAAAACTATATTTTTCCTCATTACTGTATATATATATATATATATATAAGGTGAGCACAGGTCATGTAGACATAAGGAAATAGCAATGGCATGAATATTTCCTTATGTCTACATGACCTGTGCTCACCTTTTTTAAGCAAGGTTTTATAAATAAGTTTCATTAACTTTTTCACATCTTTGGTTTAATTCTTTTTAATTTAAAAAAAAAAGAAAAAAAAAGCAGATACAGTATTATGCAGTAAATAATTTCTACTTGTTGACACAGTTTGTTTGAGAGCCACTAATAATTCACTGATTACAAGCCTTTAATATTGACAACACTCTGAGATTTTATATATATATATATATATATATATATATATATATATATATATATATATATATATATATATAAAAGAATGCTGTTTGTGATAAACATAAAAATCATTGGTTTTTTGAGAATAACCTTAAGCTAAAGTAGATTGTGATCTCTTTGTTCTCTAGTATAAATAAAAATTATTATGGTTTTCTTTTGATTATTAGGTCTTTGTTATTATTACTCCAGTAGTGTGTGTAGGTTGGATTTGCTACTTGTCTAACAAGGATATATTTATCATTCAATTTTTTTTTTTGGCGAGGGAGGGGGGTCCTCTCT
>CAUZXS010002867.1:2500-61338 GCA_963585895.1 Sepioteuthis lessoniana | reverse complement strand
AGCATAAGTTCTGTAAATAGGAAAGTGTAACAACATTAAACAGAGGACTCTTTTGGCTCAGACATGAACCCCAGGATCTTCAATGAAGGCACTCCTTTCTTTGTCAAGGGGTGGGCAATTTGTGTGTTAGTTGGTACCCAAGAGATCTCTGCAATTTCTTTTCTTTCAAGCATCTCTCTCTTTTTTTCTTTTACTATTTAAATCTTCTTCACTGTCACTGGAATCAAAATGAAGCCGTGTGGCCTTCATATCGTTTAGTAAAGTTGTACTTGCATCTTTGTTGAAGGAAAAAGAATTGGATTTTATTTCTGTAGCCAAAACAATTACATGAGGATTTTTCTTGCAAGTTGAACCTGGACTTTTTCCAAGCAATTTCTTCTTTGCAGAATGTTGTGCATGGCAAATAACTTTTGCAACCGAATCCTCTTTATTCCGATTCTCTTTCTCATTCATAGTTTTACTTAGTTTGTCATCAACTTCAGCATCATATTGTCTACAAGAAATAGATCCTTTTCCTGGAGTACAAACTGTTTCTCTTCTATGAGCATCAGGAGATAAAAAGTTACATTCTAGAGTGGGTAATGATTTCATCCCATTCTTGCAGATTTTTGCTGATGTAGGATTATTGAGATCAACAAGCTGACTCTGCGCTAATGGCTTTCTGTTTGTACACTTGGCCTTGATTCTTTCCTTGGGTGCCAGCTTATACAAAGACTTTTTAGAAATCCCAGAATTTAAACCACTGGTTTCCGACGCCATATTAAAATTTCCATTGCCGAATTTAAAGGTTCTCACACCTTTTTTTTTTTTTTTTTTACTATTTTTTTCTTTTGTGCATCCATTAATGTTTCAAGAAAACATTTATACCATTTTGTTCCACAAACGGTGCTGTATGCACCACTATCTAGAACCACAGAGCTAAGCGTCTCACTCAAAAAAATGTCTCCGCCGTTCTTACGTTTTTGCTGACTCATTAAGACCACGTGCAACACGGATAAATCTTCCTCTATTTCGATGCCATCTTTATTCCTGCTACTATGACTGTAAGGACAATCATAAGACCAATGAAACCTGCAGCCACAATTAAAACATACAGTAATGTTACCTGTTCGCGGATTTAACTTCTTTTTGTTCGTGGAGCATGTTTTATTCTTATATCCCGGTTGTCTTCCAGCACGGTTTATCTTTTCTCGCGAATTATCTAAACACGAATCACGTTGATATGAGGAGCGGCCATAATATACTGCGGTAGGGTCCATTTGGTTATTTTCTGTATAGTTAACAATATCCATTTCGTTTTTTTTCATGACAGGTAAAGTATTGGGTGATGAATCGCTAGAAGAATGTCCATACATAATCTTCCATAACTATTTCGACATGGAAGATAGCATTAATTCGCTGACAGTAGCTTTGACCAATTTTTCATTATCCTTGGTGATATTGGCACTCTTTAGTGCTCTGAATGCGAGTACAGGTTCTGGTAAAAGAATGTTAAAGTCTTTTAATTTGGTGACAAGTCGGCCAAATTCTATCAAAAAATCTTCTAATGATGTCCCAGGCGGTCTCTGATAATTTTCAAATTTTTTGTATGCTCGAAAGGCAGACTGGTTTATATCTTCCAGAAAAAGTGTATCCAGTTTTTCATATAACTTTTTCATTCCATCCTCAGAATTAAGAACCGCAGTATCTAATTCCAAAACAGCCTCTCTTGCTAGTTCCCATATTGGCATTTCTTTCCGCCATGTACTGTATTTATCTTTAAGCAATGTGGGTGGAAGAAAATACTTAGAAGCCATAGTGTCTTTTAGCTCTGCTACCATTGTTAAAAACAAAGAACTCAGACTTTAACACTCTGCATACGGAGACGCCTTTATTATACTCTTCTTCTTACACTCACACATAAACCAATATGGCCGTTTGTTTACTCCCGGTCATTGAATAATGCCTTCTCTTCTCGAGAGTATGAGGGGAGATAATTTGCATGCTTAACATGGTAGGCGTGTGTTACCAAAGGAAGCCACTACAGACTGACTTGAATGCTTCCCATGCTCTCAGTTCCTTTAAGTTAAGAAGCTCCTCAAAATCAGTATCCTTCAGCACCTCTCGGATCTGAGGTCCGACAAAGATGCCCTCTTTGAGCTTAGCAGCACTAAGACCTGGGAACACAGTAGACAAGTGTTGGAAGGCAGCACCATTTTTGTGCAATGCCTTCACGAAATTCTTCATCAAACCAAGCTTGATGTGAAGAGGAGAAAGAAGCACCTTCTTCATGTCTACCAGACGATTCTCCTTGAGGCTGTGTTCGCCAGGAACAAAAGTGCTTCTAGACCCCAGTCTTTCTGCTTGTAATGCTGGGATACAGCTTGACTATCCCAGAGACAGAGAAAACAACAGTACTTTGTGAAGCCCGCTTGCATACCCATAAGAAGACCAATGACCTTATTTGTTCCGATTCCTGAAACTGGTGATCCTTACATCTTTCTGGACTAGGTTCCACTGTTTAAACCGAGAAGCCAAGAGCTCTGACTGCTGTTTTGACAGATACAAATCACGAGCAAGATCATTCAGGTCTTCTTGCATGATCCAGTGTGACTCATTGCCACTTGTTCCTGAATATGTAGATTCAATATCTTCCAAAGATATTGACTTGGCAGAATCCTCCCTTGAAGGCATTTCTTCATCTGATGAGGAAAGAAGATCCTTATTTACTGGAGGTGTGGGTACAGGAAGATCATCTGAATGGGGAACGGGTCTCATAGCAGATCGAAGGTTGGGATATTTGATCTTTTTCCTAGAAGATGCATTGAAACCAGTTATATTAGTTAAACAAAAATAACAATCATCTGCGTGGTTTCGCAGCTCTTTCCAACCCATCGGGACTGCAAAGTTGCAAGCCGCTTTCTTGCCATTAAACCATGCAGTTAGTCCATTGTAGCAGGGTTTACAACAGATGTATGGAACCCAAGACTTGTCCTGATCACCAATTTTACAGTCAAAATAGTGAAAGTAGGCGGTTCTGAGGAGGGAAGTGATGGTTCGACGCTGTTCAACTGTTGTGAAGTCCCCACACATGTAGCAGAAAGAATTGGCCTTGTTGAGGCATCCTCGACATTTTGACGTGCTTGAAGCCATTGGAGAATCTGAAAATATAACAAAGTAAAACTAAATGTGCATTTGAAAATGTAATACTAATATTTAGTAACCTAAAAGATATGTAACACGATAGTTGAGGGACACCAACCTCCTGCAAGACAACCTCTTCCAATGACTGCCAGAGTGTGGATTGAGACCTGCTGCCTTAACTGTCAAAATCCGTTTTGATATATATATATATAATGTAATGCTATCACTTACATTTAGTGCATAATAACTAAAAAATAAGCCATAAGTCTCACAATATTAGAATTACCCCTGAATTCATATATGCGCTTATGTACTGTATATGCACACTATGCATATCTAAAAAAAACTAGAGGTGATGAGTAAAAATGGATTTCAAATTTGAATTCAGCACCCTCAAATTAGGTAAAAATGTGTATTTTTGTGCTTGCCTCTATTTCTTTGTAAACCAGTGTTATTGGTAAAAAAATTATTAACTGTATATTTCAAACCCCACTACTACAGTTAAGGCACATTCGAACATACACAGAGAAAAAAATAAATAAGTGAAATCCAAAACTACTCCAACAAACACACACACACACACACACACACACGCTGTATCAAATATCAAAAGCGCATTCGGGTAAAGTTGACTAAGGTAAACACACTCAAAGAAAAAGAGAGGAGAGACCTTCATAAAAATCCATAACCAACTGAAAACCATTCAAATTGTAAACACTAGTGAGTTCAAGTCTCAGTGAATACCCCATTAACAAAGCCTTGTGCCTTACATGTTCTCTAATGAAAGCATGAAGCTGGAAACATATACATATGTAAGAACAATAAAAAATAAATCCTAAAAAAATACAAATCTCTTTTTTGACCTACTCATTTTTAATATATATGATTTTTTTTGTACACACACACACACACATATATATATATATATATATATATATATATATATATATATATATTATTGGAATTTGTGTTGCCATCTTGTTTTTAGTTGAACGATACAAAAGATACACCTAAGTAACTTGGCTGCGTTAAGTCTAGACTTCGTAATTTGCCATTATTCATATGTGCCTTAGTCTTAACTATGAGGTGATACCATAGCTAATATGGATTTTCCAAGGCGTGGTTATTGCTCATTGAAAATCTACTGGTGGTGTTGACTGGAGAGCTTATGAATATTTGCTGACAATTTGTAGATTGCCAATGTACCATCTGGCTCCGCCCGACAAACTAGAAAAAATGTGAATAATTTTTTTTTAATTATTAGTATTAATACAATTTGGTTTAATTGACTCAAAAACACAATTAGTGATCTATTTTTAAAAAATTTTTGGTTCGGTTTTTGGCTGGTTTATTGTCTTGTCCAAGAAATTTGTTTGGGGGAGTGTTACCTCTTTGCTGAGATGTAGTCAATGCATTCTTCTGCTCTAGTTGACTGGGCTAATAATGCCTAATTTACTAAGTTAAGAATCAATTACCTACTATGATCTTTCTGAAAGTGTTTAATTTTATTCCTGTCATTGACTTCATGAACATGTCAGCTACATTTTTCTCTGTTTCTATGTATTCTAAAAAAATGGACCTTTATTTATTTCATCACGTATAAACTGAAATTTTATATCAGTATGTTTCGATCTTTGATGAATGTCTGTTTTTTTTCCAAAACAATACTGGACTGATTATCACAAGGAATAGTAAGTGGGTTTTCAAGTGACTCAGGTTCCGTCATTGTTCTCAGTAGTTGCTTCGCCCTGTCAGCTGGGGCTGTAGAATATGTTGACTGCACCTCTGCAGAGGGGTAAACCCCCCCCCCCCAACGAGGCTACCTGTTAGCCGTGGGTGGCGACCCGTGATGCTTAAGGATGGGATCCTGGTGGTTGAGCAGTACTTGGCCTGAAAATCGAGTGGTCAAGTCTCTTGCAACACACCACTTTGGCCCTTACTGGGATAGACGGGCGGTCGGAGAGGCCCGATCCGATCAATCGGCTGGTCATGACAGTACTCTCTTAGATTGTTTGTTTTTTTTTTTTTTTTTTTTTACATCTAAATGAGGACGATGGCTGTAGGGTCAATCATGCTGTGGAAAGACTCATAGTCCTTTCTGTCCCTGGGGATATAGTTATCTTGGGAACGAAAACCCAGGGACAAAAAATTAATTCGTCTATCACCAGCATGAGTATACTGAACATGTAGCCCTGGTGTTGCTAGGCGAATGGGTTTCCCCCTAGGCACATCCCCATATGGGGCTCCGAGGTGGGTGGGGAGCATGTTCAATGAAACTCATCCAACACTTTTATGGCTTCTGTTAAAACAAAAACCCAAGCAAAAAGACCTCATATTGAATGTGATTCAGACAATGATGAGCCATATCCAAGGTTCATCATTCTAGAATCAAAAGAAAAACTACCGCTGACAAAACTATCCCTCTTCATCATAGAAAAAAGTATTTCAGCTCTAATAACACCCAAAACCGTAAAAAACTTGAAAAACGGAACCATCCTTATAGAGGTGACAGAAAAAAAACAAGCTGAAATAATATCAAAGCAAAAAAAAATCCACAACATAGACATGAGATTAAACACCTCTAAAGGGTTGATAAGAAATGGAGAGCTATCATTATGCTCAATAATGGAAAGTAAAAATGAACTAAAAAAACAAAATGTAATAGACGTCAAAAGAATAACAATCAAAAAACAAAATGAAATAATTGAAACCAATACCTACATTTTAACCTTCAATAACCCTGTTCTGGTGCCGATGGCGAGCGATAATGAATAATGCGTGAACACGCAAGCTATCTAATAAGGAAGTGTCTTTATTTACCTTCAAGGGAGCTAAACCTACAGAGCCAGCCTCACTTTCAATTGAATTGTCGTACAGCTTCAGCTTTATATGGGAGGGCTGTAAGGGTGCTGTGGTGAGGCGTTTGTAGTCCACAAGAGCAAGAGTGCTGCAGCTTGCCCCAGTGTCAATTTGGAACTTGAGGGTTAGAGCTTCCTGGCCTCCGCATGTGCTGGCAGTTTATTTGACCTTGGTGGATGCGCTTGGGATTGGCACATCCTTGCAATATGGTTACGCTTTAAGCAGATTGCGCAGGTTAATCCATAGGCCTGACATTTGCCTTTGTCATGGCTTAGTCCGCAGAATTTACAGTCCTTGATATGCTCCCGTCTCTTTTCTCAGCTTGTTCAAATATGCATCGAAACGTTCACCTATTTCCTGGTTGCATGAATTAAATACGTAGTGTTCGTATGTCGTATTTAATCTAGGTTCGAAATAGTCCGATAATTTTTTTATGGTGAAGTTGATGTCCGCACGTTCTTCCTCTGTCATGGGCAGATTTTTTATAATTTTTAGGCATTCCTTGCCAACGATAGAGAGAAATGTTCCTACCTGGACTTTAGCCGGTTTGGTATCAATGCGCGTAGCGTCGGCGTAGTTCGTCCATGAGAGTTTAAATAGGGACCAGTTCTCTCTCAAATCGCCGTCCATGTCCATTTTTTCCGGTGGTGGGATGGGGTAAGCCATTATTCCGAAGTATTAGTCTTATCTCCAAGGTATTGTATCCGATTTGTGCCGTGTAATGATCCGGTCCGACTTCCGTGTTTTATGTGTTCACGTGGTGTCCAAAGAGTAGTTGGATTAGTTTGCCGGTGCGTATACACTATTTTAGTTATTTTCCGAAGTAATGTGTGTTTATCCGAGGTGTGGAGAGATGACTTCGCCGAATGTAGAAAAAAAATCCCACTCTGATACCATGTTCTGGTGCCGATGGCGAGCGATAATGAATAACGCGTGAACACGCAAGCTATCTAATAAGGAAGTGTCTTTATTTACCTTCAAGGGAGCTAAACCTACAGAGCCAGCCTCACTTTCATGGGGCCGTTTCGTACCCGTGTTTTACGGAGCTATATACATCATAACAAACCCAAAACCCCCTTTAGAAATAAAAATAGGCTATACAGTGGTTAAAGTTGAGACATATATCCCAAATCCCAGAAGATGTCATACCTGTCAGAAATATGGACACCTGAAGGAGTACTGCACAAGAAAACAAGTGTGTGTTAAATGTGGAGAGCAGGAACCAAACCACATAGAGGAATCCTGCAAAAACAGCCTAAACTGTAACAATTGCAAAGGGAATCATAGAGCGGACTCAAAGTACTGCAAAATCTGGGAGAGGGAAAAGGAAATTATCAAAATGAAAATCACCAAAAACATTACCTTTCCTGAAGCAAGAAGACTCATAGAAAATCCCTTTAACAAATTAACTTTCTCGCAGGTAACCAGGACTTCCTCAAACCAAGTAGAAAACGAAGCAAAAACACAAATAAAAACAATAAAAATAGAAGAAGAATTAACAAATTTAATAAATGACCTACATGAACTAATCAAAACCCTTAAAACTATTATACCCAATGTACAACTAACTCCAACTGACAAATCAAAAACATCCCTTCAACCTCTAGCCAAAAAAATGAAACGCTAACGATCAAAAACAGAAACTGATCAACCTCAAGAACTAGAGAAAAAGAAGAAAAACAAAAACCTACTCAACATACCCCTACAAAAACCAAAAATAAATCCAGAAACATAGAAAGTATGGAAACCGAAATGGACTCGACACCTAAAATTGAAAATACGAAAATTAGATAATACACCCCAAACCCAAGACACACACTGCATAAATAGTTATGGCCAAATACCAAAATACCCACAAGATAATCCAATGGAACTGTCGTGGCTACAAGGCAAATTACAATGAACTCCAGCTGTTAATAACTGAACAAAATCCTACCATTATATGTCTCCAAGAAACATTCAAAAAAAGCAATGATAAAACAAACATGAAAAATTATGAGTAATACTACTACATACATGACACGGGACTAAGAGCTTCGGGTGGTGTATCAATCCTAATAAGGAAAAACATTCCCCAAAGCAAAATCAACATCAGCACCCCCCTACAAGCAGTAGCAATTTCAGCCACTTTACACAAAACCACCGCCATTTGCTCTATATACATTCCACCTCAAGACCCTATAAACGAAGAACAGCTAAATAACCTAATAAATCAACTCCCTAAACCATATATATTGATGGGAGATTTCAATAGCCACAACATTTTGTGGGGAAGCAGGACAACGAACAAAAGAGGTCAGACCCTTGAAAAAATCATTAATAACAACAACCTATGTCTCCACAATCGGAAAGCTCAAACCCACCTAAGCTCATCCTCAGGTACATTCTCTGCTATAGATCTAACACTCAGCAATCCAGCCACCTTTATAGAATATAACTGGAGGGTACATGAAGATTCCTGCGGCAGTGACCACTTTCCAATCATAATAGAAAATACTAAACCAGGAAAATCAGACCCACAAACAGTCTCAAAAACCCCACGATGGAACTTCAAAAAAGCAAACTGGCAAGCCTACAAAAAACTATGCCTTGACACCCTAATCCCAGAAACAAATACAAACCAAGAAGAACCTATAATACATTTCACAAACACCCTAATTAATATAGCAAACAAAACCATACCTAAAACTACAACATCCCCAAAACATAACAATCCCTGGTTTACGGAGGAGTGCAAAACTATGATCAGAGAATGCCAAAGAATCCTCAGGAAATTTAAAACCAACCCTTCATCAGAAAATCTAGACAAATATAGACAACAAAGAGCTAAAACTAGACGCACAATTAAAGAAGCTAAAAGGTCCTCCTGGAGAAACTTCACTGCAAAAATAAACTCAAATACTAATCCCAAAACAATTTGGAACTTTGTAAAGAAAATATCAAATAAAACTGTCCACACTCCTATAAATCATCTCTCCCAAGGAAGCACAAAAGCTTTGAGTGAAAAACAAATAGCTAATCTGATGGCAGAAAACTTTGCCCAAGCATCATCTACCAAAAAATATTCCAACAAATTCAACTCCATCAGAATCAAAGAAGAAAAGAACAAAATAAAGTTCACCTCTGACGATACTAAATGCTACAACCAACTTTTCACCCTAGATGAACTCCAAAATTCATTATCCAAATCCATTAACTCACCTACCGGTCCAGATGAAATTCACTACACATTTCTTAAAGAATTACCTACAATTTCCCAGAAATATCTCCTAAACATATATAACAATATCTGGATCTCAGGCAATATCCCTACTTTATGGAAGCAAGCTACAATCATCCCCATCCTCAAAAAACAAAAAGACCCAACAAATCCCACCAGCTAGAGGCCCATAGCCCTAACTAGTTGTGCATGTAAAACTTTAGAAAGAATGATAAACCAAAGACTAATATGGTTTCTCGAATCAAATAAACTGCTCTCAAACCGACAAGCAGGTTTCAGAACAAAAAGAAGCACAATGGACCAGGTGGTTCATATAGAAACCCTAATCAGAGAAACATGCATAAAAAAGGAACACCTGGTGGCAGTCTTTTTTGATCTTGAAAAGGCCTATGACAACGTGGCCATACGGAATTCTCAAAGACCTTAAAAACTTTGGGTTACAAGGTAGACTTCCCATCTTCATCCAAAATTTTCTTGAAGACCGATCTTTCAGGACACTGATTGGCAGCACATACTCTGATCCGAAGCCACAAGAGGTGGGAGTTCCTCAGGGCAGTATTTTATCAGTATCCCTATTTATAATAAAAATAAACAGCATAACATCCTGCCTCCCTCCAGAAATCAAAGGGTCATTATATGTAGATGACTTCCTCATCTGCTATAATTCCAAAAACATGACAACCATAGAAAGGAAAATACAACAATGCATAAATAAAATCCAAAAATGGACCACAGAAAATGGATTTACAATTTCAAATAGTAAAACAAAATGTGTACACTTCTGTCAAATCCACAAGATGCACAACCACCCTAAACTTACATTAAATAACACTGAAATACCCATAACAGATGAACATAAATTCCTTGGCATTATCTTTGACTCTAAATTATCCTTTATCCCACATATAAAAAAGCTAAGAATAAAATGCAATCAAGCCATGTAACTATTGAGAGCCATAGCCCACACAGACTGGGGTGCTGATAGAAAGACCCTTATCAAGCTATATAGATCTCTAATAAGATCAAAACTTGACTATGGCTGCTTCATATACGGAGCAGCCAGAAAATCCTACTTACAACGACTGGAAACAATACACCACCAAGGACTTCACCTCACTTTAGGGGCCTTTAATACTTCCCCAAAGAAAAGTCTATACATAGAAGCAAACGAACCCCCTCTCTATTTAAGAAGACAAAAATTAGCACTACAGTACTACATCAAACTCATCTCCTGTCCACAAAATCCTGCTTATGACTACACCGGCAAAACAAAATATGAAAACCTGTATCAAAATAACCCCCAAAAAATCAGACTTTTTAGCTTAAGAATAAGTGACCTCCTCAACAAAATCAAAATCAACACTAAAATAGTACACCATACCATACTCTCCAAAACGGCACCATGGACCATAAGGCAACCAACTATAAACTTAGAACTGGCTAAGTTACCCAAAACAAAAACATACCCCATCACTTATCAAGAGAAACTCATAAAAATACAAAATAAGTTCCCAGATCACTATCACATCTATACAGACGGATCCAAACAAGGAAAAAAAGTAGGTTGTGCTGCTATTTCTCAAAAAAAAGAAACCCTAAAACGCCTACCTAATGAAGCTTCAATTTACAGTGCAGAAACCACAGCCATTGATCTAGCTATGAATATCATAGCAAATCATAAAGCTTCCAAATTTATCATATACACAGACTCCAAATCAGTCCTGCTAGCACTACAGAACAGAGATACATCATCCCCCTTGATTACAAAGCTCCTGAACAAACTAAACACCCTCTCTAAAAATAATAACATCATATTCACCAGGATACCAAGTCACATTGGCATCCAAGGAAATGAAAAAGCAGACAAAGCTGCAAAAAAAGCTCTTCAAATTGATTTGTGCAAATCAAAAATCCCATATACAGATCTAAAACCAACCATAAAGAAATTTATATCAGACAAATGGCAGAAATCGTGGGACAATCAGACCCAAAACAAACTCCATGAAATACAAGAAGCTATCAGAGAGTGGCCAACAGGCTACAGAAGTATCAGAAGAGAAGAAGTAGTACTTGCCAGATTGCGTATTGGGCACACCCACATTACTCTTTCACACCTGTTAAAAGGGGAGGATGCCTCAGTGTGTCCATCATGCAGAGTACAACTCACAACCAAACATATCCTTCTAAATTGTAACAACCTTAAACATATCCGCACTAAATACTATCAAGCAAGAAACCTGAGGGACATCTTTAAGAATACAAACCCTGAAAACATTTTTAATTTTCTAAAAGAAAGCAACTTTTTCAGCAAGATATAACCAAACATCTCTATAGAACCGCTACTTTAATGACTGAAATTCAAAATAACCTTTTTGGCATTAAATGACCCACAGGGGTTGATATGCCGTTAAACAAAACTCAAACTCAGTAGTTGCTCAATAGTGCTCTATGATATAGGGCTTCTTGGCTTGCTAATGAAATAGCGATAAATTTTGCTTCGTATGTTGACTCTGACATAGAATTCAACTGCCGGCCGTTGTATCTCATCTACTCTGGCAATTTTCGCCGAAATAAAATCACGCGGCTCCCTTTGTTGAGCTGAAGGAACCACTATCATTTGCCATGTTGTGAATTCTTGATCTGAACAGCGGTGTTCTGGTCCCCTCAGGATGGTCCAATTGTGGGAGTTGGTTAGGCTGAGTTCCATGCCGAAAAGAATCGCTATTTATGAAGAAAATAGTTCTTGTCGCAACCACAAGAACACAAAAAGAGACAAGCAACACTTTCGATTCCCATATCATAAAACCTTTTGAAGGCTATTATCTTTATCTTGCCACAAAAGAAATTATACAAATGCGTAGAGTACAAAAAATGTTATACAAGATTCACTCATTCGGATGGAAGTGACTTAGAGAGAAAAGGCGGAATGAATCTGATCTATCCAGACGGTATAAGGGAGACAACTATGGATCTTTGTTACATACACATTACTTAGAAGTTTGTTTTCTTGGCTTTGTTGACGAAATTATCTGGATTTGCAAAGATTCTATTTCCATCTCTTGGTTCTGATTGGACCAGCAAGATTCAATTAGTCATTTTCACAGCATTTGTTGTCTCTGTCTGACCGCTTAAAATGTCTGTCTTCCCTCTGGACTCTGCAGTTCTCTGCTGAAAAATGTCTATCTCTGACCACCGAAAAATGTTGGTCTCTCTCTAATCGCTGCTTTGGACTGACTCTCCTTGGTCTCCTCTACCAACTTCTTATATGGAGTAAGGCAGAGTATCAACAACTTTTAGCCCCACCCATGAATTATAATATGTAAATCGCTTGATTCGCTGAATTATAATATGTAAATCACTATGCATTTTCATATAATCTTTGAAACTCTGCAGGTGACTGCTTTTCAAGTGGTACTAAAAATGAATTTGGATTCCCCACTGAGTTTTCCACAGCCAGCGACCTCTTGAGCTGAGCAAAACCTACTTATCTTGTCTCGAACCTAGGGTCTGGATTTTGTCCTCAGACCACACAAAATCCCATTCACCATTTATCATAGGATTTAATTAACGAACCCATCCTTCAACTACCCGAACCCATCACCTCACTTAACTAACAAACTAACAAACCCATCACCTCATTTAACTCACAAACCCAGAAATGTTATTCCAAAAGGAAAAAAAAAAAATTGGAAATTCCTTTTCCTATTCTCTGTATTAAAAAAAAAACTAAACTTATTTCTGGAATTACCCTTCTATCCATTTAATTAGTAAATTCATTCCAATCCCTTAGAATTCTCTCTGTCACATGACAAAGCGACTGAATTCTGCTTTTTAGATTTCCATGAAATCATTGGGTTATTTTCTACCAATCTAAAGCAAAATCTATGCACGCCTTTTCTGTCACATAAATTAGCCCAATCAGCATAACAAAATCCTTCCAATTTCAAGGGTTTCTGCAATTTCTTAAATATTAGTGACTGATTGATTGCACCTTTTGAATAATTTTAGACGTGTTTTGCCCTACATTAAATGGAAAAATTAGGTTTTGCTAGGTCTTGAAACAATCTAGTAACTGTGTTGCAAATGTCTGGTCTTGTTGCAACCATTATATATATTACACTGCCAATAATTTCATAAGTTTTGCTATCTATTAAATTACCTTCTTGCCCAGTTGGCTGGGGCTGTAAAATATACTGACTGCACCTCTGCAGAGAGGTAAGACCCCCACCTCCAACAAGTGTCCTCGATATGACACTAAACAATCCGATGGTGAGGTTCCAGGGATGCTGGAGCTTTGGGGAATGTAGAGCACTCTTTTATTGCCATTGCTCCCAGGTCCACTCTGGCCTGGAGTGGTAGCACCTGATATGGGTCCTATCTATGGGTTAAATGGAACTAAATGGTAGCTGGCATTTACTGTTTTTATACATTTAAACTGCGTATTTATGCTGAACTGAATTGTTTAATGCTAAACTGAATTGCTCGAAATAGAACTGTTTTGACATCTAAACTGTACTTATGATTCAGATGATTCAGTTTACTGAATCATCTGAAAAAAAACAAACTGTTTTGACGTTAACTATGTGTATCGCCCAGTCGGCTGGGGCTGTTGTATACACTGACTGTACCTTTGCAGGGGGGTAAGACAATGAATGTCCTGTATATGACACTAAACAGTCTGATGGTGAGGTCCCAGTAATGCTGGGGCTTTGGGGAATACAGAGCACCCCTTAATTGCCATTGCTCCCAGATTCACTCTGGCCCGGAATTGTAGCACCTGATAGGGCCCTATCTATAGGTTAAATAGAACTAACGGCATACTTATGCTAAACTGAATTGTTTGATTAAACTGAATAGCTTGAAATAGAAACTGTATTTACACTAAACTGAATTGTTTAATATAGAACTGTTTTGACATTTAACTGTGTGTAAACAAAATCGGTACTTATAGTAAACTGAATTAGCTCTGCTTGACTAAACTCAAAATAGAAATGTTTTTTCACAATTAAACTGTACTTACATTTAAACTGCGTGCTTATGCTAAACTGAATTATTTGAAATTGAACTGTTTTTGACATTGAAACTGTACTTATACTAAACTGAATTGTTATATATAACTGCTTGAATAGTTTGAAATAGAAATGTTTTTGACAATTGAACTGTGTACTCATGCTAAAATGAATTGTTTTAAATAGAACTGATTATTTACATTAAAATGGATTTGGCGTTAAATAACCTACAAAGGTTGATATGCCATAAAACCCAACAAACCATACCAAACCAACTTCATCACTTGTTTTCATTATGTCCATTTCACATGAAGTTGAGCATGGTTTGCAATCTGCCATGCAGAACTTTGATAATATCTTCTCAATATATCTACATTGATTAATTTTAATAGTATTATTTTTGCATTCAAATTGTATTCCTAAAAGCCAGGATAATTTCCCAAGGTCACTCATTTTGAATCTATAGTTCAGTCTTGTCTTAATTTGCATAATATGCCTGAGTTTTTGAAGCTATTAATATATCATCTACCCACGATATAATGATGGATATTTAATTGTACATTCAGAGGTCCACGGTTGACTGCAGGAAACTTTGTGTAGTTAAATAAGTATTCCAAGTTTGACTGCTCTATTTTTAACCCATATAAGGATTTTTTTAAATTTACAAACATGATTCCCATTCTTACCTTTTAAGTCTTCTGGCAGCTCAACATATATTTCATAGTCTAAGGGGGCATTTAGATATGCCCTCTTAACATCCATATGATGAATTTACAAGTCATACTTCTATTTGCAGTAGTAACCTAATGGAAGCCATATTTGTTATTGGGGTGAAAGTTTCTCTATAATCCTTGCCATATATTTGTGAGTAGCCTTTGGCTACGAAACAAGCTTTATACTCATGACTTTAGTCACTTTTACTTTTTATTGCAAAAAAAACACCTATTACTGACAATATTTTTATTTCTTGGAGGCTTCTGCCATTCAAAAGTATCATTTTCTACTAAGGAATGAAATTCTTTGTTCATTGTTAAAATCCAGTTATTCGAATTTTCAGAATTTACAGCCTCAGAGTAATTAGCAGGAATCGTATGCAGAGTACAACAGTACAACCCCACTAAATTCAAAGTTTTCTACCACCAAAAATTCGAGTCTTTTTCTTTGTTGGATGTGATAACAGGTTATTTACCCCCCTACCCTTCAGTGTTTAGGTTGTCTTTCTGTTGTATGTCATATGTGATTAAGTATTCTGGATATTCAGTATTTTTATCTGGTTTTGATTGTGAGCTATTATCATAAGTCGGTGAATTTTACACACCTAACTCCTTTAATAGCCATTGTTTCCGGAAAATAAATCAAGCTGGACTTTGTTTATCATAGCCGACAAGGATGCTTTTTCACAATGTGGATCCAATTTCATTTTATTTTGTACATAACAAAAACAAGTCATGCTAAAAATATGCATCTTATCTTAGTTTGGTTTTGAACTGGTAAAACTTTCATATGGAGTTTTTGTGTTTTTATTATAACAATGGTTTCTTCAGCATATATTCTAATATATGCTGAAGCCATCAATGTGTAAATCCACAAGTTTTGGGGTAATTTTGACTCAATAAGGAGACACCTTGCCATAGAAAATAAAGTTCACCATGACCATTCAGCAGTCACATTTTGATGCAGAGAATAAGGAGCTGACTGCTCCTGTTTGATTCTATTAAGTACAAGTAACCATTGAAAAGGTTCAGAAGTGAACTCCATTCTATTGTCAGTCTGTAAACTTTTTACATGGCCGTAAGGGGTGATGTCAGCTAGATATTTTTTTTTTTTGCTAGCAAAGTGTCAGACTTGTGTTTTAAGAAATATAACATTGTAAAGCCAGAATAGTCACCAATAAAATTAATTACATATTTATAATCATCTTTTGCTAAGGGTTGAATGCTAAATCACTGTGCAAAGATTTTTGTTGCCTTGTAATCCAAAGTCTTATTTCTATCATTTGACATCTTTCTTTGAATACATGTATCACAGTTAAGAGCATAATTTGGTGTTAGTTTTATCTTGGTTCCTTTTACTAAGTTGGGTAACTTTTTAATATCAAATTCATTACAGTGACTTAAGATTTTATGCAAAGTATGTAAATCATAAGTGGCATTTCTGGCAGAAATGATATTTTTCAGATAATACAAATGTCCTCTCTTTATTATGTTGAAAACTGCTCCATTAGGGTAAATTAATTGGCAGTTATGCTCAAAACTTATGTGTGCACCATTTTTGGTCGCTGCTTGTACTGAAAATATGTTTTGTTTAAAAGTTGGTATATATAAAGCAATTTTTAAGATACATCTACATGTGTCCTTTGCTATTGCATAGATAAATGTAGGTGTCACCTTTTTTCAGCTCTATGCTATTTGCTCTGCTCCCGTCAGTCAATTCAACAAAATGGTTCCGTGGTTCAAAATTAATAAATTTTAACTTATCAGATATTACATGATTGGTAGCCCAGCAATCAACTAATAATTGAATAGTCTTGTCTGAAACAATATCATATCCTAAAGCAAAGAAATAGGTTTGGCCTTTAGAATAGGTTCTTATATTATGACAAAAATCACTTTGCCTTCGATTTTTACATTCAAATGCCTTGTGCCGTCTCATCTCACAAATGTAACAAATAATATTTGTCTTCTCGGGGGGGGGATTTATAGTCTTCTCTACTATGCTATGGTTTCTGATAATTGTTGTAATTATGATTTGTTGATTTATAATCATAGTGAGAATACTTACTTACCCTGGGTTTATTTCTTGGGTTATTCTTTTTAAATATGGTCTTCATTTGTAATATATTGTTAGATTCCTCTGGGGAGTAACACATACATTCTGTTTCTTCATAACTTCTTAAACTTACTTTAAATTCAGAAAAAGTCAAGGTTTTCTTCTTCTGGGTAATAACCGTTGTAAAAGGTTTAAAATTCAGAGGTAACTCATTAAGTACCTTCGCGATCAGAAGTCCATCACTTATAACTTCCCCAGCTTCCTTCAGAACATTAGAAATATTCTCTGTTCTTATCATATAGTCTGTAATAGACTCTGATTCCAATCTTCTCAAAGATTTTAGCTTTTTATAGAGGGAAATAACTTTTGGCTTTCCTTTTGACAAATAATATTCTCTTAATATTGTTAAGGCTTTTTTCCCCATTTTCTTGTGCATCTCTTATCACTAATGACAGGCTTTTATCATCCAAATACTGAATGAACTCAGCGAAGACAATTGCATTTTTTTCTATGAAGTCAATATCATCACTTTGGTTTGTTGGTCACAGTATAATTTGGTGTGAATGTTGAATTCTAAGATATCCAAGGAAATTCACTTCACACAACTCATATTTGGATTCATAGCCATCAAAAAATAAGTTTTGTTGCTCTGGGCCCATAACCTATTAGAATTCGGGTAGCCATCTTGTTTTTAGTTGAGTGATACAAAAGATATACCTAAGTAACAAGGCTGCATTAAGTCTAGACTTTGTTATTTTGCCATTGGTCTTATATGCCTTAGTCACCTCTGATAGGCTAATCTGCTGCTTCTACTGATGGGAAAGTCTATAAATAATACTAGCAATTTGTAAACAGTCGATACCCATACTGGTCCCCCCCACACATAGTCTACATAAGATATGAGTTTGTGGAGGGATTTTTTTCTTAGTGGAGTGGGAACTATGCAAACTCTTTTTATTTGATTTTTTTGAATTTTTAGATGAAACATTGTCAATCATTGTTATCATTACTTTTACTAGAATTTTCTATCATCTTTAATTTTTAATTGCCGTTCATTCCAACTTACTCCTGGAATATCAATGGTCAGAAGTAATAAGAGATCTTGGTCTGATTCAAAGATAGTATGAGTTTGACTCTCACTGAGAGGTTATTCTTCATTATTTCTAATCCTCACTGTACCTTGCTATATATTGACAACCTGATTGCATTATGATAAAAAGCAAGTAAAAATTAGACATGAAAAAAATACTAGTCAAAATTATTATTGTTATCTTTTATAATAGTAATAATAAGCAGCAACAGCAGCTCCTGTAAAATTCCCAAATAGTCCAACAACTACAAACATACAAATTCAATCTAAATTTGTAAGGAAAAAAAAAGTATTTTTTTGTAACTGTTGAGGTAAATAGTGGAAAATAAATGGAAATAAAAGACAAGTGAGCTAATGAGAATGGCAATGCATTTCAGGAATATGTTTTGAAAGTCCAGTGATAATAATTTGACTGCCTCCATCCTCAAAGAAATTTTACTTAACAATTAGCTGCAATTTCCATAGAATCTTTTTTTTTTAATTCAATTCTTTACTCTTTAAAGTTACCTTTTTTTATTTTAGGCTTTTACTTTTTACTGTGATTCTCTGTGAATATAAATTGATGAGAACATAGAATATTTTATATATTCATCAACCTGTAAAAGATTTTCAACATGATTACTTAAACTATACAGTTGGACCTATTACTAAAATTCTCATTATGTTTGTGTACATATGTAGATATGTGTGTATTTGTGTGTAATCCAGCAAAATTGGTACATCATAGACAGATTTTTATTAGAGCAATACATATAAAATGCTCTTAGAGAATAAGCCCTTTCCTATCCAATTTGTAACTGAAAGATAATTTTGTAGGTTCTGAATTTGTGCTGGATGTCATTTTTCCTAACCAAGTTCTCAATATAGTATAATTATGAAATACTAATAAAAATTCTTCACCTCTTTCTGAATAGAAGCACCAATACTGACACATTCACTTTGATAAATAGATGATCTCTAGCAGGCTTTTAGCTTTATTAAAATTTAGTACTATAACCCATATGGACCCCCATCTCACTTTTTCCCTGCTACATCTCTTCCTTAGAACATATAGTCTTTGAGTTTGAGACCCTTGATCTTGATCAGTATTTATCAAAGTGGGTTCCATGGAAAAATTTGAGGGTTCTGCAAAATACAGTGTCTTTTAATATATATTTAATTAAAAATATCTTATTAAGATACATAAGGCACTATTTTAATTTTTTTTTATGTTGAATAAATCATATCAGTAAGGATAAGAAATGAGAAAATCTCCTAGTATTAATCAGCTTTAAATAATTTTTTTACAATTACAAATTGTGTAAGAAAAACTGAGTTGCTTTTTGCTTTAATGTGTCATTTACTACATGTTTTTATGTGAATAAATTTTTGTTTTTTCAAATAATTTTAATATCTTATTAAAATTTTGGTAGCAGGGGTTGTCCAAAAAAATATGGGTGTAGGCTCTGTGATTTTCAGAAAATCATATAAGGGTTCCATGACAAAATAAGTTTGAGAACCACTGATCTCAATAACATTCCCGATTTAATCCGGTGTACATGTCTCAAAGAAGAAAAACAAAAACAATTTTTTTATAGAAGATTTGCTAATCTGAATTTTCAAGCATTCTGTACATGTGTATGAAACAAAGTAAAATGTTTAAAAATCAATTTTATAAAACTTATGTTTGAGCAAATTACCCAGACAAATAGTTTTTGTATTTATTATTGATATCTTTTGTTTCAGTCCAGCTTTGTTTTGCACTAGTTGCATGGTTGTTGTCTGTGCATGCTTTCTCCTTTCTTAGTCAATGATATTTCATTCCATGCAAAACAGTTCATCAATGCTACTATACAAAGAATAAAGTAAGAAAGTCAATGGTTGAATGTTACCATATGGCAAAAAAGCTTCATTTATTATCTTTAAAATAAAGATGTTTCTAGTAAACCAAGAGAAGAAAAAAAAAACAATAATTTTACAAATATTGTTTCATAGAATATGTAAACTGACAAATTCTGTGACTGATTTGTCTCATTTGATTGACTTCATCTATAGACCCATTCCATGTCACATGTGTTACAGTTCAGAAGGGTTTTCAGGGATAAAATTTATTTAAAATCGCCCTTATAATACTTTACTCTCTTTTCATTTTGGCTTGTGTAGTCTTAAGGCATTACTCTTTCATATAATACATAAAAAAAACCCCTACGTATGACAATTTTTTAATAATAGTCTTGTTTCTAGCGTCACATGCATTACATTCGGACCTGAAGGATATTTTAAACATTTTTAAACAATGTATAAACTCTGCGAATTGTGCCTTTATTTTTTTATAAGAATGGGTTTTTCTAAATTTTTATGGAGTCTTCTAATTATTACAATAGTCCTTTTGTAAATTTTTATTCAATGAACCCCTGAGAATTAAGATATTTATTGTCACGTGTGTTACACCTTAGCGTTACATGCGTTACCCATGCGAAATCTCACCGATTTCCAAAGCTGCATGAAGTGGGAAAATACTCAAATTTGGTAACCAATCAGAATAAAGAATTTTCTTAATCTTAGTTTTTGTCCTGAGAGAATTGGTCATTTTGTTTGGACAGTACCGTCCCTTAAAGTTCAGGCTCCATAGCATAAACAATTTTCATTGAAAAGATTTCAAACCTGCACAGGTTAGTGTAAAAATCTTCTTTTTTTTTTTTTCATATATGTATCATAAAAATATATAAAGTAGTTTTTTGGAGTAGAATTTTTTCGAACAGCATTCATTTCTTAAGCAGCAGCAATAACCCACAAGGCCAGTTTAGTTTTCCATATAGTTGATAAAGAAAATTATTTTCTCAACCCTTGAATATATTAACTTGTGATGAGAAGAAAAGTTAAATATTTTAATTATTTATTTTGTTGTCAACGGAATTTTTTTTTTTTTTTATCTTCAATAATTCATTTTTAACATTTAGACAAGGACCTATTTGAAATAAAAACATTTCATATCAACAAAGCTGAAAACTACTGGTTGCCAAATGCTGCTGTTTGAAGTTATTGGCAAATAAAACATTTTTTTTGTTTTAAGTTGTTCTATCCCCTCCTACTCACATTTTTCTGTCAGTAACAATGTCTTAAGTTTAAGAAAGTATGATGTGTTTCAAGGAAACAAAAACTAAAAATATTAGATGCAACATTTCATACTATTTTTGTTTCAATGAAATGAATTTTCTAAAATAATTTCTAATCTTTTCATAAGCATACACCTACACTTGATGTTAGAAAAAAAAAAATGTGTGCGTTCATTTTTATTATACTTTGAAAGTAAAACAATTCCTTTATTGTAAAATATTTTTCTATTTACACCTTGCTCCATATCAATACTTAGTTGCTTTACTTGACTCAAAAATTTAGATAAAGAAATTAATTAGCATAATTACAAAAATAGCATTCGTTACAATTAAAGAAGATAATAAAAATATTTAGTAATAAAATAAATTACTTGTTTATCATTTTTATGAATCATTAGATTTTGTATCAAAACTTCTTATTGATATCAAAGGGTTAGACATATTTTTATTTCTAAGTAATTATAAGTGATAAATAGAATGTTAAGTGACTAGCTTTTTAAGTTAGAATAGAAAGTCTTTGACTTTATAGCTACTTTTTTCCATATCCAAAAAATTGTCTTTTAATTCAGTTTTCAGATGGAAACCTTAAGTGTGAAAAAAACATCTGCTGAAAGAATGAGAGCTCTAAGGAAACGAAGGAAAGAAGTGGATACATCTTTTCAAGAACAAGAAAATGCCAGGATTTCAGCCCTTTGAAAAAGTCAGCGAGAAACAATGAATATAGATCAACTAAAAGAACACCGTAAAAAAAGTTGCTGAATGTGTCCGTCTCTTTCGATTACGTAAAAAGCTAAGACAGCAAGAAATCATTGAGTCACTCCCTGTCAAATCAGGCAAAGGGTTCAAGATGCCTCAATCATTGGGAAAAGCAATCCGAAAATTAGATAATAACTTGCCTAAGTCACCTACAAAACAAAGGGCCATTGTTAATGGTTTAGTCAAGCGGGTAGGACTGGAATTGAGTCCAAAAATCACACATAATCATGGACAAAGGATAAACCAAAGATTTACAGAAGAGAACTAAAAGTTGATAACAGACTTTTATGTAAATACAGATGTTATGTATACCATGCCTGGAATGCATGATGAAATGACAGTTTAGGAAAATGGGATCAAATCAAAACGCAGGAAATATTATTTAATCATGTTTTTAGAGGAAGTTTATGAGCTGTTTAAACAGTCCTACCCTGATATTACTGTAGGGGTTCAGTAAATTTGCATCTTTGAGGCCAGCGAATGTGTTGTTGCTTAAAGATCAGCATCCAGATATGTACAAATGTGAAATTCATGAAAATTTTCTTCTTGAAATTAAAGGTCTAGGAATTACCTATGATGAACACTTTGTGATGACAGTCTTGATTTGACTTCTCCTTGTTGGAGAGGTATTTGTGTTAATTGCCAATTGAAGAATAAGTTCACAATAGAGAAAAGCAATGCTGACACAGTTTTTTGGAAAGAATGGATAAAAACTGAAACCGGACACCTGCGAATAGATCAAAAACAAGGGTGTGTAGGTGAATTAAGAGAAGATCTTTTCAGCGAATTTTCTTTTTTCAAAGAACATGTGAGAATTAAACGGATTCAGTCTACAGCATTTACGGAGGACAAAAAGAGGAGTGATTGCCATGTTTTACAGTGTGGCTTCGCAATGGCATACAATTGTGATTATCAAAATGAAGTCCAAAGTGCTTTGCGGTCTCGGAAATGCATTAATTTATTTACTGGTGCTCTGTATAGTAAGAGCCAAGTTTTGCCAACCATTCTTGATAATCACAGATAGCCAAGATAAAGAAAAAAATTCTATCTTTACCTTTATAAATGCTTTGACAGACTACATTCAATTTGAAAAAGGGGACATGCTCATAATCTACACAGATGGGCCATCATCAGAGTTTAAAAATAGATACATTGTGAAACTGGTATCTATGTTATCAAAAAAATTCCAGTGCAAAGTTTCTTGGAAATATTTTGTTTCATCACATGGAAAAGGTGTTGTTGATGGAATTGGTTGCTCAGCCAAATCACTAGTGAGAAAAAGAGTCATGAATCAAGGTAAAAATGTTGTGATTGTACAAAACTCTGCTGATTTTTACAAAGTAGCAAAAGATGACATGAAGGGAGTAATGTTCTTCATATAAGTGAAGGACAAAGTTCAGAGTTGATGAAAGAAAAGAAACCTTGGGAAAATATTAAAGATGCCTCAGACATCAGTAAGATTCATGTTATTAGTTGTTGTTCAAGATGGCACCCGCAACTTTTTATAACAATCTGATCTTGCAAAGTCGCGCAAATTATCACTGCTCGTATGCAAATGAGATGGTCTCCGACTTGATAAAGCGGGTTGCTTTGAGGAAGAAAAACAGTGCAATACGAGAATCGGTGGAGATCATTGCTGCTAGTTGGATTCGCTTTTTTTTAACTCAAGCTATTTCGGCGTCATGGACAGATTCGACCTAAAGTTGATCCTGGAATTCGATGGTTCTCCCACTGGCCCATCTGTGGTCAAGTGGTTTGTCGGCTGTGCAAGATAAAGGAGCCAGCGCTGGTTATCCCACTAAGGCTCACAAAGGGAGCTTATGCTGTATACCAGCAACTCAGGGATGACGCAGGAAGAGATCAAGCAGGCACTGTATGCGGCCTTTGTCGCCTGGAGACGGTTTACCAAGCGATGGCTTGAGCTGGGTGAGACAGTGGACGTCTACCTGGCTGATCTGAGGAGGCTGGCTGCGCCGTTCGGTGGCGCGAACGACCGCATACTGGGATGTGCCTTTTTGACGGGTTTTCCGGACGATGCCAGTCGGCTACTGCGAGCCTCTTCGAGGCTCAATGAGCTCGGGTTGGACGAATTGCTGGCCAGAGCCTGGAACATCTTAAAAGACGACACGGAACCAGTCTTTGCGGCTCTAGAAGCATCTGAACTGACAACAGAGGGTCCAAAATGCTACAGATGTGGTGGAACCAACGGGCAAGGGGAGGAAGACGCAGCGCCAGTCTCCTCCCCAAATTGCCGCTGAACAAAGCGCTACCTGCAATGAGCTTGCGCATTAATAGGTGGAAGCACTCAGCGCTTGTAGACACCAGGTGCACCCAAACCCTCATGCGCAAGGCATGTTGTAATGCATTGGAGAAGAAGGTTCCAGTGTTAACAGTTGGCAGGGGCTCGCTGGTATGATGTGGAGTGAGCGTTGTCCACATAAACGTCGGCAATGGGCCCCCAGTAGCCGTACAAGCCCTAGTCATGGACGGGGAGCTGCTCGGTTATGACCTACTCCTCGGGATGGACTCAATTACGCAGCTGGGTGGAATCACTGTGAACGGCTCTGGCAATATAAAGTTTTCTCGATGTGAGAAACGTGTTTGTACTACAATCACCTTTGACGGGCCTGACTTTCAAGTGGAATACGACAGGGACACAATTGTGTGGACTGCATCGTGGAAGTAGTTGGGCGATCAGCCACCAATATCTTTGCGGAACCGGCTATTGGAATATCCCCCTCACACGTGGCTCAGGGAGCAGTATGAGGAAGAACTGCAGGCTCGGATTGACAATGGATGGCTGCATCCATACCCAGAGGATGAGCTCGGGCCCCCAAGAGGGCTGATCTCCCTAATGGCCATCCTGCAAGAGAACAAGCAAAAGGTCCAACCCGTCATGGACTACCATGAACTTAACTAACACGTTGACCCATACACAGCAGGGGCTGATGTTTGCGCAGAGCCTACCTGCAAACACGCATTGAAAAATCGCTATGGCCATTCCAGACTGTAGAAATCAAGGGAACCTGCTATTGTCTGACCAGGCTGGGGTTCGGTCTCAACGTGGCCCCGAGCATTTTGAGTGCGATCTGGCAACAAGATGAGGCCGTGCGACAAGCAACATCGTCCTACATCGACAACATTTTTGTGAATGAGGGCATCCTGTCTGTCCAGGTGGTCAAAGAACACTTCGAGAGATTCGGGATGATATGCAAGGAGCCGGAGCATCTGTGGGATGGGGCAAAGTGCTTGGCCTGTGCGTGAGCGGTAGCAAGGAGGGACTCCGCTGGAGGAGAGGTGGTGACGTCCCAGGGGTTCCATCCAATGTCAAGCATTGGAGCGTTTTTTCTGTTTGCGGAAAGCTGGTGGGCCACTTCACCGTGTGTGGTTGGCTCAGGGTGGCGGTGGCGGCCATAAAACGATGTGCAGCATCCGTATCGTCAGGGTGGGACGATGAGGTGCACAATGCCACTGACGGAAACTGTGGCCAGGGTGACTCATGACGACCCTGTGCGAAGGAACTGGTGCGTTGATGGGAACGAGTTTACGGTCTGGGTGGATGCCAGTTTGCTCACTCTTGGAGTTGCCCTTGCGGTTGATGAATTTATCGTCGAAGACGCCTGCTGGCTTTGGCCGGAGAATGATTCCAGACACATAAACCTGGCCGAACTTGATGCCACTCTAAAGGGAGTTAACCTGGTGCTTCAGTGGCAAGCCAGGGTCCTACATATTGTTATGGACTCTGTGTGCGTGCATTGGTGGGTAACCGATGTCTTGAGTGGAAAAGCATGGCTGACTACAAGGGCATCAAGTGAGATGCTGATATGGAGGCAGCTAGCCACCCTGGTCGAGACCTTCAGAGAATACGACCTGACTGTGGATGTGTGGATCGCCTCACCAGAGTGCTGCGCAGGTGGCTGGACCTGCCAAAGGAAGGAAGGAGGAGAGCTGGCACTTGCAAACAGCTCCAAGGTGGGAGCACGACTCGACCCGAACCAGGTGGCTAAAATTCATTGTCAAAGCGGATACCCAGGCATAAACCGAACCCTGTACTTCGCCAGATTAGTCGATCCGCATGTGTCCAAGAAGGACATGAGATCCATCGTCAGAGCTTGCGAGACCTGCTGGTCGATCGACCCAGCACCTGTTTGCTGGAAGAAAGGGAAGCTGAGTGTGAAGAGCAATTGGATCAGGCTAGCAATGGACATAGCTCACCACAATGGCGAGCATTTTTTGACGCTCATCAATTGCGGTCCATCTAGATTTGCGGTGTGGCAGCCGCTGCGCCGGCAAGATGCAACCACCATCATCTGTCAGTTAGAGTGTCTTCCTTGAGCGTAGTCCCCCAACAGAGATACTAACCGACAATGGCACTGTGTTTACCAGTGAGCAGTTCAGGAAGTTTGCAGATAGCTGGAGCGTACGTCTTCGGTTTTGGTGCACCTACGTGCCTAGCGGAAACAGGATCATCGAGTGGAACCACAGAACCGTCAAGACCATCGCAGCCAGGAAGGACTGTACAGTGTCTGAGGCGGTCTACTGGTACAACATCACCTCAAAGGATGACATTTCACCTTCCACCACGCCAGCCGAGGCATTGCACAGGTACCATGTCAGGTTGGGGTGCATAGAAACCAACCCGCTGCTCGAACGGGAAGTAACTGGAGAGAGGATTAAGGAGGGGGATGTCGTTTGGGTTAAAAAACCGTGCAGCAAGTGCATGACACGATATGGAACCGGACACATCACTGAGTGCGGGTTGATGGTGCGCCCCGTCACATTAAGGACTTGTGACCGGCGACACAGTTGCAACCACCAGTGGGCAACGAGAGCGAATCGGAATCTGAGACCAATGAGCCATCACTCTGGTTTACACCAGCACCATCAGGCAGTGAGTCGGATATCAGCAGCCTCCCGGGGGACATAGTGTTTCTCGACTCTCTGACCGCTGACAAAAGTACAAGCGAAGATGAAGCCCACATTGTTCCCTCCCCCCAAGAAGCAACCGGCAAAGGCGATTACTGCCTCCCTGCCCTCTCTGTGATCATGAGATCAGGTGGGAGTGTGGCGAAAATTGTGAAAATGGAGAGGCAGCTTACCTTTTAAGCGACCTCGCTTGTGCATCATTCAGAGTCAGGCCGGGAAACGAAGAAATTCGAGATGGCGCCTGCGACTTTTTACAACCATCTGATCTCGCAAAGCCGCGCAAATTATCACTGCTCATATGCAAATGAGGTGGTCTCCGACTTGATAAAGCGGGTTGCTTTGAGGAAGAAAAACAGTGCAATACGAGAATCGGTGGAGATCATTGCTGCTCGTTGGATTTGCTTTTTTTGACTCAATCAGTAACCTGAGTTCAAATCCTGGATAAAACTGTTTGAGTTTTACTTTGTGCTAATGCTCTCAGGAAAGGCATGAATTCATCTGTTTTCCCCTCAGCTGTTGGAAAATTGATGAGCAAACTGGGTTCTTTAGTTTTGATTAGGTGACCAGTCTAGAAGGAAAATTCTGAATTCAAACCAGCTTTACTCCATTCAAAAATTGGCCTTGTGTTACAGGGGTTTGGTAAATACATACTTGGAAAGGAAGTGAGCTTTGCCAAGTAACCACTATTGATCAGAGATGCCAGGAAGGGAAATTACTCAATATAGGACAACAATGACTTAACCTGATATTTGTGGGAATTATTCAAGGAGAAAATTTTTAACTTTGATAATTAGCTGGGGCTTTTCCAAAAAGAATGTATGTATGTATGATTTAATGTTGGTATGAATATTTATATTATGCAAAACATCCAGTTCCATTTATGAAACTTTGCCCGAATCTAAAATATAAATCTAGTAATTTTTTTAAACATCCCATAAATGGGATGATGGTACCTGTTGGGTTAGGGAGATATACAAAAATAAACCTTCTGTAATATAAATATAATAATTAATGTAAATGTCCCATAAATTAGACAATGGCACTTATTTCATTAAAAGGTTCTGCGGAAACAGCCATCCATCTATATGAGTTAAAATATCAAAGTAGAGTCTAGCTTTTTCTGTGCCAGGAGTGAGGAATCTTTTCATGTTTCATTTATCATCCACTAATAAGGCTTTACTGATTAAGTTTTTGATATGTTTGCAACAAAATCTTATGTTTATGCTTTTAATTAATAACTTAGTCCAAATTTAATTAATATATGTTTCTTAAAAGAAATGAAAAGTTTGAGTAACTAATGATTATTTTTGAGATTGCTTTTCTCAAGAAAATATTAGAATATCAAGTTTGAAATTGGAGCTGTGTAATTTTAATGAGACTTTTGACCAATTTCAATGAAATTAAATTATTTCATTTTAAAATATTATATTTCATACATATGTTGTTGCAACTCCCACTCCCCCAAAACATTTGTGCAGCGAACAAAGCATTCATCAAATGATAACTCTGGGGTTTGGCATGGTCTTAAGGCCAAAGCATTATTATCAATAAGTGCTCCTGCAGTACCTTATGATACAACCAGACTGTTGGTTTTTCTGTCCCAATGTAGGAATACCAGATGAATATGCAGCCACTTTGCATAATCTTTTGTACTATTTGTGACTTTCCAAATAATGAGGCCAGTAACAAAGCATTAATTCAGTGATGTAAGATTTGAATTAACTAATGAAATGATGATATGAAATTCAAACTCAATTTCAGCTGTAAAGTTGAGACAGCATTCTACATAGTTCAAGTTCAAATGACTATTTTTGAAACTATAACTCATACCAATAAAGGAATTGTGTGTGTTGTAGTTAAATCTTGACACTGGTTCCCTTTAATCAGTGTACAATCTACATTGTTATCAACACAAGTGACCAATTTTTGATGAGATCACTCTGCACCATTTTCAGACATAATGATGTTTTTCTACCCTTATATCATGAAAGCATATTTCTTTTTTTTTTGTGTGATAATATCTTCCTAGTTGTTATTTGTTTTTTATTCTTTTTTAGAGTTATCTAAACTTTCCTGAAGTGTATAGTAGAATATATTACATATGCAGGCTAAACAAAACAAAGCAAAAACAACTGTTTCGCCTAGAAAGACTTCATTTGATGATAACTCTAGGGTCAGGTATGGTTTCATCGTTAATGCCGACTCAGAGAATCCCAGTAGTATTTTGTCAGTTTTTCTATCATATTGTAAGAATTCTAGATGAAAATGCAGCATTATCCTTTATATACTGTGGTAGGACAAAATAATGGAAACACCTGGAGATTTCAGACAAATTTATTTTAATATGGTGTAGGTTTTTTTCTGATGATATCTGATGATATATAAAAAAACAGCAATTTTAGTAAAATAAGATGAGAAAAATGAATAATAAATAAAAAAAAACTTAAAAATAACAAACATTTAATTGTTTTATAGGGGTTTCAAAAATTTTAATACTAAGATTCTAGATGTTTCCATTATTTTGTCCAATTTTGGTGTTTGTGTGCGTGTATATATATATATATATATATATATATATATATATATATATATAATGTGATTTTTTAAAAAAGATTATGCCAGTTGAGTCTTATATCATTCTTGTGACAATCATGGTGCTTATATATAGTAACTTAATTCATTATTAGTGCACTTTTCCTACAATTCAATACTTCTTTCTAATGACATATATATATATATATATATATAGAGAGAGAGAGAGATATAGGTGTTATAAAAAGGCTCAATGCTACTATAGCAGAATGTGTTGAAAAACCTAAAGTATTAAAATTGTTTTTCTTCTGTTAGGGTTTCATGTATAGCACACACACTATATATATATATATATATATATATATATATAGACTGCAATGAGTAAAATGTTGCCATTTTAAATTATTAATTTCATGCATGGACTTATTTGTTTCAGGTTTATTGTTCAGCAGACTACAGTCAGTTGGACTGTGTAAGGAAAGCAGCAATATGAAATAATTCACTCCTCCAGAAATTTAGAAACGACATACTGTGCTGGTTAGCATTCACACTAAAAGCTCCAATCAAAGAGTTTTAATATCACTTTAAAGACGCATTCATATTGATGAAAACTTAACACCAGTTCATGTAGTGTTTGGGGTGGTCACTAGTGATGGTGACATGCTTCCATTCATCTTCTCATATAGCTTACATCAAGTCCCTGGAGGAAGTAGTGCTGCTCTGGGTTGAGAAGGTGACTGCTGGAAGACCCTACTTCTGGCAAAATGGTAATATATATATATATATATATATATATATATATATATATATACATACACACACAGTGTATCACAAAAGTGAGTACACCCCTCATACTTCTGCAGATATTTAAGTATATTTCTTCATGGGACAACACTGACAAAATGACACTTTGACACAATGAAAAGTAGTCTGTGTGCAGCTTATATAACAGAGTTAATTTATTTCCCCTTCATAATAACTCAAAATGCAACCATTAAAAGCTAAACCCCTGCCAACAAAAGTGAGTACACTCCTAAGAAACTACACTCCTAAATGTCCAAATTGAGTACTGTTTGTCATTTTCCCTCCAAAAAGTCATGTGACTCATTAGTGTTACTAGGCCCATGTGTGCATAGGGAGCAGGTGTGTTCAAATTTGCAGTGCAGCTCTTACACTCTCTCATGCCAGTCACTGAAAGTTCCAACATGGCACCACTGAGGATCTTAAAAGACGTAGTGTTGTGCTACATGAAGATGGCCAAGGCTAAAAGAAGATTGTCAACACCCTGAAACTGAGCTGCAGCACAGTGGCTAAGATCATCCAGCGTTTTAAAAGAGCTGGATCCACTCAGAACAGGCCTCAAGTAGGTCGTCCAAAGAAGCTGAGCGCATGTGCTGAGCGTCACATCCAAATGCTTTCTTTGAAAGATCGGCATAGGAGTCCTGTCAGCATTGCTGCAGAGATTGAAGAGGTGGGGGGTCAGTCTGTTAGTGCTCAGACCATATGCTGCACTCTACATCAAATTGGTGTGCATGGCTGTCACCCCAGGAGGAAGCCTCTTCTGAAGACGATACACAAGAAAGCCTCCAAACAGTTTGCTGAAGACATGTCAACAAAGCACATGGATTACTGGAACCATGTCCTATGGTCTGAGATGAAGATTAATTTGTTTGGTTCTGATGGCTTCAAGCACGTGTGGCGGCGACCAGGTGAGGAGTACAAAGATAAGTGTGTCATGCCTACAGTCAAGCATGGTGGTGGGAATGTCATAGTCTAAGGCTGCATGAGTGCTGCAGGTATTGGAGAGTTATATTTCATTGAGGGAAACATGAACTCCAACATGTACTGTGAAATACTGCAGCAGAGCATGATCCCCTCCCTCCAGAAACTGGGTTGCAGGGCAGTGTTCCAGCATGACAATCACTCCAAACACACCTCCAAGACGACCATTGCTTTACTGAAGAGGCTAAGTCTCAAATATCTGCCAGCTCCACGATGTCATCATGGAGGAGTGAAGAGCATTCCAGTGGCTACCTGTGAAGTTCTGGTAAACTCCATGCCCAGGAGAGTAAAGGCAGTTCTGGATAATGATGGTGGCCACACAAAATATTGACAATTGACATGGTGTATGTTAATATTGACAACTTTCCCTAAGGGGTGTACTCACTTTTGTTGGCAGGGGTTTAGCTTTTAATGGTTATATTTTGAGTTTATTTTGAGGGGAAAATAAATTAACTCTGTTATATAAGCTGCATACAGACTACTTTTCATTGTGTCAAAGTGTTATTTTGTCAGTGTTGTCCCATGAAGAGATATACTTAAATATCTGCAGAAATGTGAGGGGTGTACTCACTTTTGTGATACACTGTATATTGTGGTAGAATCTTGGATTGGCGTTTGAGTCAACTGGGTTTCGATCCCAGCTTCGGGAATCTAGCTTGTCTAGCCACACTGAAAAGTTCTGATAGAACGAAACAGATCTGTCTGTGGATGACAATATATATATATATATATATATATATATATATATATATATATATATAATCAGTAGGAAATAATCATCATATAGAAAGCACTATATATATAATCATGATGATTTTTTAAGAATGGTTATTGTAAGAAGTATAATTGTGGATTGTATATTTGAAGTATATTTTTTATTTGAAGATAACTTAAAAAATAACAATAATGATTTATTTTAATAAAATATTGTCATATTTTGATCACTATGATTTTTATTTTGCAGTAGATTACTGTTTGAATTAATTTTATCTAAAAGTACTCATGTCTATAAGAAGTTCTCTTTCTTTTAACAGACTAATTCATAATACTCACTATTAACAAGTAACTAGCTGAAGTACTCATCTATGTTGGGTCAAAAATCCCTTCTGCTTATTTGATTTTTTTAAATAATGTCTATTTTACAATCTTTCTTATTAAGTTAAAAATTTACACCATACAGTTACAAGCATTATTTTTACTATAAAATATAAATTTACCCATCACTTTTTTTCATATTATCTTATGAAGTTAATATTGTTCTGTAAAAAAAATTATGAAGTTTTGCTGAGAAATTTTTAAAGTAACAATTTATTAATTCCAAGATTTTTGTTATTTGTCCAGATTAAGCGATAACACAGTAATTATTTTTCATCACCAGCTTGAAGAACTGTCTTCAAACCTAATTAGTATTGGTTAAGTGGGAGTAATTATTTTAGTATAATATATAATTTGATTTTTTTTTTCTTTTTAAATATAGAAATTTAAATTCTGCATGATTAGTTTCATCTTGAAGCAACATGGCTTCCCACTGATTATTCTTTATTGTTGAAGATCTTTCGATAAAAGCCTTCTTGTTCTGATATGGAACAATACATTTTTAAAACCTTATTCTGTGTTCAATAACTATGTATATCAAATTTAGTTGCTCTACATCAAACTGTGTGGTTGTTTTTAAACAAGGTAAACTTTTTATTTTTTTTCCAAGGTTGATGTGAGAAGATAGAAAAAAACAAAGATGCCAAAAAGGCATAACAAACAAATAATAATAAAGACACTTCCCAATTATTAGTATAGATTCATTGCTACATAAATAACATTTTCTACCTGCCTCAAATCATCTTTCTAATGATCACAAAACAAAAACTCTGCTATATGGTTTAATTTTAGCATTACATATTAAAATTTATTTAGTTGTTAATTCATAATAAAATCAATCTACTATAGTATACAACAATTCACATAAATGTGTAACTGGGAATAATTAATGTGTGTGTGCGCATGCTCTGTTCATCACATTACAATAAATTATGTTTGGATTCACAACTAGATAAAAGGATCAGTAAAAATAAAATAAGAAAATTGTTTCTAAGGCAAATTAACATTTAACTTGACAAAATATGTGGTGCATTCAATAAGTTTCCGGAGTTTTTTTGTACAGGCATTTAAAATTGTCGTAGACTCTTGAAAATTCAGTATGTTATTGCTATACATCTTATGAGATGACTTACCAATTTTTATGATTTCAGGTTCAGCTGAACAGCTACAGCAGCAATTGGAATACACTCTACTAAAGCCTGATTGTCACAGCTGGTGAATTTCAAAAATGCAATCTGGACGTGAGGACACTTTAGAAGAACGATATGCAATAAAATTGTGTTTTAAACTTGGAAAAAATGCCACAGAAACGTATGGAATGCTTCAGACTGCTTTTTGAACATCTTGCATGAATTGAGCATCAGTTTTTGAGTGGCTTAAGAGATTCAAGGAAGGCAGGGAGTCTGTGAGGGATGATGAGTGGTGTGGGAGGAGTACGGAAGTCAGTACACCAGAGTTGATTGGCCTAAGGGTTAGGGTTAGTATGTTGAGGTTTTAAGGGAGTTCAGGAAGAGATTCCTAGGGAAGAGGCCTGCACTCTTCAAATCGGGTCAGTGGCATTCCCACCAGGACAATGCACCAGTCCACAACTCCATCGTTGTCACAGACTATTTGATCAAGATGGGCATCAAGACAGTTCCTCACCCTCCCTATAGTCCAGACCTTGCTCCCTGTGACTTTTGGTTATTCCCTAAGCTCAGAGGCTGTTGTTATGAGACAATTGAGGAGATGAAAGAGGTTGTGACAAAGGTCATTGACACGCTCATACAAGAGGACTTCCACGGGGCCTTCCAGAAGTTGTTAGAATGGTACAAGTGCATTGCAGCTGGAGGAGATTACTTCAAAGGGGACTAGAGTTTCATGTGTGTACTATCGATAAAAGTGCTCATACAAAAGAAGTCTGAAAACTTATTTAATGATCCTCGTACCTTTCCTTTTCAGTAATCTAATCAATATAGTTTCTCTCAGAGTAGACCTTTTTTTGTGAATTTCAAACATATCTGATAAAGTCCTCCTTTAATTGAATAGTTCATAACTGTTAAATTCACTGACAAACATTTCAGTAAATAATTGTTAATCCTAATTATATTGCATATTAATTTCATTCTATACATAAATATTTTTCATATCAACACAGTTGTTTCTTTGTTTCTAATTCTTTATTTTGTTTCAGTTTTACCTTTTGAAGATTTTTTCAAAATTCTCCTTCCTGTTTGAAAAAGAAAAGTTGATTGTTTTTAATTCCTTAAAATGTTATACTATATTTCTGATTCAGGTTGCTGATGACCGTATGGCACTTGTGGCCAATTCCCAAATGGATCTGGAGTTAGGACTCAACAGTACTAAGGCAGCTCGATTACCACCAGAATGGTATGTCATTCAATTAGCACATTTTCTTTTTGTTTTTTCATTATTTATGTTGCTTATTTTCATAGATATATGCATTTATTTAGGCAATCAAGTTACAATCATATAATAATTATTCAGGTGGTTTAACTGATAATTTTTAATTATAAATTTCCAGAATATGTTTTAAGTTTGTAAAGTGTACTAGTTGAAACAATTTAATTAGTATATAAAAATATCTATTGAAAATGTTAAAAGAATTAATTATTTAAAAATTTTAACCATTTCTAGACTGATCTCCCTATTTCAATAATTTGGAAAAAAAATTAAAACACATTTGAAATTATTCATAAATATGTGCAAAGTCTAAGTTATTAAGTTAAAGTTTTATTTACCCATGAAGCCAGTTCCTTACCATTCATAAACCTTTCAGTCTTGAAATGTAAGCAGTAATGGAATAAACATTCACAGATGATGTTTATAGAAAATTTTTACAAACTTTCCAGTCTATTCTTTTACTTGTGATGTGTGGTTGAGTCATGAATAATTTCTTTTTTTAAAAGCAAGTTGTAACTATGCATTTCAAGCTTCCAGTGTTTTAAACACAATTGGAAATTATTTGATTTAAGGGTGCCTTCATTGGTCATTTTTATTTCAGTAGTGAAAGAGTGAGCATCTAATTTATCATCTCATGCTCCTTAAAGTGCTTATGTTGTGGGAGTTTAAGATAAACAAAAATGCTACAAAAACAGCTAAGAAAATTTGTAGCTTTTATGGCCAAGGTGGAAACTACAGCTGAAATATTGTAACATTAATAACAACCAATATGAGGACACTAGTCAAAGTAAGTCAATGAATCTTTCAATTCATTAAATGGCAGTTTGTCCACCCCTACAACTAAAGCTCCACTATTTCAGAAATTGTTTGTCATATCTAGAAAGATTTTAAACTATACAAGATTTTATTTGGACCATTTTTGTTAGGATCTGTCCCTCACATAAAAGATTATCTGTCTCAGTGTGCCTACTCTCTTGGTAATTGTTATGAGAGGCTTTCTCTTCCTCTCTCTATACACTTAGATCCTTTTTTCATAGCAAGGTATTACACTAAGAGAGAATCCATTTTATTTCAACTGTTCCTTTCCTTGCCAAAAAAAAAAAAAGATTAGAAACCCAATTTAAAAAAAAAAAAGTTATATTAATTCTACTCCCCTAAGTCCAGAAAATAATGAAATTGAATATTTATTTATGTTATGTATTAATTTTTAAGGGTTTGTAGAGGGCATCTAAGATCTCTAAATGAATCCAAAGCCATCTTCCTTATGCCACATTCAATCTTATCTAGGTATTAACCCATAGCAAATAAATGATAAAAGAAAAAAAAAGTTTTTTATGCAAAAAATTATTCTAAACTTAAATAAAATTGACTCTACTTCCTTTGTTTTTAATAATGACCATCCTAGGAATTGTATGTAATATGGGTAAGTACTGCTAGTAATGATAATTTCTCACCTTAGAGACCTGAAATAGAAATTAAGTTGTTCCTTTGTGGAACTTACTTGACCAATTCATCTCTATCTTCAGATGATTCTCAAATAAAATTTCAACTGATTCTACATTTATAGGTTTAGTACTTGAAATTTCAGATCATTAACTGATGCTAGTAATTTAAGTATTTTTTTTTTTTCATATGTATGAATTTTACTTTTGATTACTTTTGAAATAATTAGTCGCATGTTATATAAGTGGAAGATTACTAATTACAGTGTTTTAAGTTATTTGTTTATTTTTAATGTCTGTACATTGTAAAGACTCCTTAAGAAATGGATTTTACCAACTGTTGCGATTATATCTAACATTATATCTACTCAGGGTTGATGGTGTGGAAGAAGTGCAATATGAAATCTCAAGGATAAAACAAAAAAGTAAGTATGCATAAATGTAAAAACAAAAAATCTAGCCTTCTACCCTCTCCCTAAAAAAGTTAATTTGAACTACCTCTGTCCTACTATGATTGTTATATCTACGCATAAATTTCATACACTAAATTAAACAACCATTATGGGATGGTTATCATTTAGGAAAATGTTTAAGAGTCTTAATTCTCAGTTCAATATAAAACCAAAATTAGGACAGACTGTATAATGGTTGAGTAAATATGCATTGTCATTTTTTGTATTATAACAAGATGTTGGCTTAATCTATTTTTCATGACTAAATGTTTAAATATTAATAGATAATTTTAGGGATTGTTAAATATATCATAAATAATTTCCTTTTTTAAAAGCAAATTGTACTTCAAATTGTATTTCAACTTCCAATTTTTTAAACACAACCGGAAATTACCTGATTAAAGCGTGTCTTCACAGGTCACTCTTATTTTGGTGTGGAAGAGTGAGTATCATGATTTAGTCTATGGTCTCATACCCCTAAAATGGAGGTACTGAAAATGCATATTTAACATATAATGTGGGAGTTTAAGACTAACAAAAATATTACAGAAACAGTTAAGAAAATTTCCAATGTTCATGGCCAAGGTGTTATTACTGACCACCAAGTCTGAAGTTGGTTTTCAAAGTTTTGTTCAGATGATACATCACTGAGAGATAAACGCAGACTAGGATGCTAATCAAGATGCTTTAAGAGAATTAGTTGAATGCAATCTATGCAAAAGTATTTGAGAATTAGCACTTGATTTCAACACATCTCAATCCATAATCTTCCACCACCTGAAGAAGTTATGAAAAGTGAGCAAGCTGGGCTTTTTGGTTCTACATACTCTTAGTGAAAAGAATAAGAAAGATTGCATATCCATAGTGATATGTCTTCTTTCAAGATAGAGAAAAGACCTGTTTCTCTTGAATATCATTACAGGTGATAAAAAAATAGGTCTTTTATGACAATGTTCAACACAAAAGACAGTGAATTGGCAAGATAGATCTCCACAGCCTAATCTGGAGCTTAATGAAAGAAAAGTTATGTTGTGTGTATGGTGGGATCACTGTGGTATTATAAATTTTGAGTTTTTAAACTGCAATCAGACCCTCAATGCAGTCTTATATTCTCAACAACTGTAGAGTGGGCATGAAAATCTAAGAAAATGCTCCACATTTCAACAAATGTTGTGCTTCTTCATGATAATGCAAGGTCACATTCAGCAAGAATCACAAAAGAAAAAATATAGATTTAGGCTAGTCTTTTCTATTTTTTTTTCATTCTCTACAAAATGCTCTGAATGACAAATTTTCTCAAAATGTTTGTGGAAAATCTTTTGAGCTCAAAACCAACTGAATTTTTCTTAAAAGGAATTGACAAGTTACCTGATGAATGATAAGAGGTGATTAAAAATAATGGTGGATATACTATTCATTGAAATTAATTCATTCTTGGATTGTTCAAGAATAAATTATATTTTGCTAAAAGGGAAATTATTTATGACTCAACTTAATATATAAGAATGAGAAGGCAATATTCATATGAAACGTTTCAAAAACTAAATTTATCATTTTCCTTCAGCTTAGTGAGACTTGTCTCCTTCAAAATACTCCCTCTTCTCTACTGTTCACACATCCTTTCTTTTATTCAAATAGTTCTAGAATGCTTTCTGAAATTTGTATTTAAGAGATAGTGTGCAGGTTTCATTGTACATTTTCTCCTATCTTTTATATTATCTGAAACTGATGACTTTGCAGGTGAATCTGAGCTTTGGGAACAAAAAAATCCAGAAAATAATGTGGTTGAAGGACAAGTGTTGTCTTAAACATTCACAGATAAAGAGTGACATGTGAGCAAGTGTATGACATCAAAATTTTATTTGTCTGTATCCCAGGCCTTTGAATAAAAGTCTTTATTCATCATATTCATAAAAAAATTCAGTCAACGTCATCTTTACATTTGAGATTACCTGACATACATTTTTGAGTCTCAGTGTTGATATTCCAACCTATTGTGTTGACTGCTTTTTTGTTTCACTATCATGAAATTATTTTCTATGACATTTTTCAGGAAGTTTGAACATCCTTCTTTATTGAACTTGAGAGGGGAAAATGACAAACATAAGTTCCAATACTAACCAATATCACATGATACAGGGTTTTGGGGAAGGGGTTTATCTGAAAGGTCTTGGTCACTATAGACACATTTTAACCTAAAAAAAATCCTATTAGGAAACTTTTAAAAGTTTGATTTTTTTTTTTTTTTTTTTTTTTTTTTTTTTGAACACCTCATATTATATTTCCACACTGGAGAAAAGACTTTTTATATAATTGGTATTACATTTGAAACAACATGTATTATTTATGGCTTTCATGGAAGGAATTTGTGACAGTGAACGCGAGTTAAATCAAGATTCCAGCAGAATGAGGGCAAGACTTTGTTTGGCATGTAGAGCAGAGAAATAAGAAGACTTTCCTTAAATTCAATGTTGGCGAAAATTGAGAAAATTTAGAATAGTAGTGAGCGGAATATGTAGAGACTAGGCCTACATCGTATGCAAATTTTTGTTGCATAAAAGTAGGCTCTGGGACAAACATGGGACGAACACCAGAAAACAAGCAATTAATTGGAGAGAAGAAGAGAGAAGGACCGGACGAATGAGATGCAAAGTTGGAAGTTAAAATACTCTGCCCATAAAACGGCAAACTAGTATTATCGACCCCCGCCCACTCAGAGACGAATATTTTTTTTTCAAAAGGTGAATACCATAATCAATTTCAACACAAGCTATTTCGGCTTTCACCATTCATCCACCATAATGGGCAAGGCATTCGATATTCGGTTAATTCCGGAGTTCAGTGGCACTGTGACAGATATGCCTATTGTTGAATGGCTAGAACACGTGGAGATGGTCTGTGAACTATGTGCTATGGACAGGGTGGAGCACGTACTACTGTTACAACTGTGAGGTGGTGTCCTCACCATATATTGGCAACTGAGCCAGGAACAGAGAATGGACCCAGAGGAAATAAAGAGAGCTCTTATGACAGCATATGCGATGGATACTTTCAACGCATTTGACAAATTCACTGTGCGACAACTTTGGCTAAACAAAAAAATGGACGAATTCTTGGCAGATTTACATTGCCTGACTTGGTTGGTTGGGGAACCACTGCCCAAACACTGGATGACATGTGCGTTTGTATCAGGACTACCGCAGTATGTCAGACAACTTCTCTGGGCATCATCCAGGATGGAGACCATGACCCTGGAGCAGCTTCTGAACCGGGTTTGTGCTGTTATGATTGATAACCAAGGACAAATAGACCCCATCGCCGTGGCTGCACAAGGAAGTTGAAGCAATGTCAGAACCTTCCCAAAGTTGGACCCCCATGCTAGTATAGTATATTATAACTGCAACGGTCAAGGTCACTTAGCAAGAGATTGTCCAAGCAGAAGACAAGGAGTGTGTGTACGGTGTTACCATTGCAATAAAGCAGGCCATTTAGCACGGGACTGGCCGGGGAAACGGGAACAGAGACGAGATGGTGTCGATCTTGTCTCCAGACAACCAGTAAATAAGACGCTGCCAGTCATGCTGCCAGTTCACACCAATGGGACACCATGCACGGCACTCCTCAACTCAGTATGCTCCCGAACCATTGTAACCGCGAGTGACCACTATAAGTGGCAAAGCAACCAAGTGTCATGGAATAGAGACAGTGAAAGTCCGCACAGACACCGGGAATTCTGCTGATATCGAAGCACTAGTTGTACATGAGAGGCCATTAGACATCGACCTATTGCTGGGCTACAATGCTATCAAAGCCTTAAGTGGTGTTCTAATCACATGGAGTGGAACAGTAAAGTTTTGTGAAGAGGCACCTGTCTGTGCACCACTCAAAATTGACCGACCTGACTTTAGTGTTGAATTTGACCGGCGAAAGAAGGTGTGAACCGCCTCATGGAAATGGTTGGGAGAGAGTGAACTGGCCAAGCTACAAAACAGCGTAGCTGAATACCCCGTGCCCAGTCAAACAAGACTGGCGTATGAAAAGGAGCTCTGTGCACAGATTGATTCCCTACCTCCATAAGAAACTTGGACCTCCAAAAGGCCTGATTCCCCTAATGGTAGTTGTGCAGCAGAGCAAGTCAAAAGCGAGGCCAGTAATGGATTATTGGGAACTCGACCAATACGTCGACACATTTACGGCAGATGCCAATGTTTATGCCAGCAAACAGCGGGAGTGGCACCAGCATGGGGCTAATGTGTCTTTGCTCGACTTGAGAAGGGCCTACTTGCAGGTCCGGGTCAGTGAATCCTTGTGGCTGTTTCAAACCGTGATGTTTGCTGGCAAGAGATACTGTCTCACTAGACTGGGCTTTGGACTAAATGTGGCACCGCAGATAATGAAAGCAATTATTGATGCAGTGCTGTCTCAGGAAGAGAAAGTGAAAGAGGGGACATCTGCGTACTTTGACGTTATCTATGTGAATGAAGATAGTGTCATCACTACACGTCAAAGTGAAACTGACCCAGTTTGGTTTGATTTGTAAGGACCCAGAACGACTGGAAGATGGCGCCTGTGTATTGGGTTTAGATGTCCATGGAAAGCAAGGGAGCTTACGATGGAGGTGTGGAGCCACGCTTCCAGGAGTACCTGATGCCCTAACGAAACGTGGTGTCTTTTCACTATGTGGTATGCTCGTGGGACACTTACCAGTATGCAGATGGCTTTGCATAGTGACATGGGTCAAATGCCGAAAAGGAAAACTAGGAGTAGGTAGTACTTGGAGAAGACTGGCTATGAATATAACCCATTATGGCAGCCAACATTTCCTCATGTTCATCGACTCTAGACCCTCCAGATTCGCAGTCTGGCGACCATTGCTATGCCAAGACTCTACAAGTATCATCTGCTAACTAGAGTCAGTGTTCTAGGAATGAGGGCCACCAGAGGAGATACTCACAGATAATGATACCACTTTCCGCAGTTAACAAATCGAGTGTTTCCTGGATGAATGGGGAATCCATCTCGGACTGCGATGCGCGCATGTACCAAGTGGCAACGGCATAGTGGAGAAGTGCCACCAAAGTATCAAGAGAATCACTGCCAGAAAGCAGTGTGTAGTCACCAAGGCCGTGTATAGGTATAATACAACACCAAAGGATGATGTATCCATTGCAAGTGCACCAGCCAACGTGATCCACCACTACAGAGTTTGAATAAAAGGAATTGATAGCATGTGCCCGTCCAGTTGAAGAGAAGTCTGCGGCCTGTGCAGAATAGGAGATCCTGTCCTGGTAAAACCTCCCGATAGCCGGTGGACCTCCAAATTCAAAAAGAGGCTAGTCACTAATGTCATCAGTGAGCAGTCCGTATCAGTCAATGGAACGCCGCATCATGTGAAGGATCTCCGCCCTGCACTAGAAACAACCCCATTGGCAAGTGATAGCAAGCAAGAATCATCTGAAAGTGAGTTATTGATTGAGCTTGCAACTCCTGATATGGGTGGCTCACTTGAAAATCCAACAACCGATCATTCCGAGAGCTCTTTGGAGGAAGAGGTTCAGCCAATTACCTTTTGGAGAAGCACCCAAAGCAAAAGACCACGTCCACATTGTTACCTTTGTAATCATGAGACCAGGAAGGGGTGTGACAGTGAACGAGAGTCAAATAGAGATTCCAGCAGAAAGAGGGCAAGACTTTGTTTGGCATGTAGAGCAGATAAATAAGAAGACTTACCTTAAATCTGATGTCGGCGAAAATCGAGAAAATGTAGAATAGTAGTGAGTGGAATATGTAGAGACTAGGCCTACATCGTATGCAAATTTTTGTTGCATGAAAGTAGGCTCTGAGACAAACATGGGACGAACACCAGAGAGCAAGTGATTAATTGGAGAGAAGAAAGAAAGAAAGAATGGCCCAGATGAATGAGAAGCAAAGTTGGAAGTTAAGATACTCTGCCCATAAAACGGTGAACTAGTATTATTGACCCCCCACCCCAGATGAATTTTTTTTTTTGAAAGGCGAATACCATAATCAGTTTCAACACAAAATTGGAAAATAGCATTGTAAGCTGACTGCATTAATGAGTGTCCTGGATTTGATACTAAACCATCGAAAAGTGAGGCTCCAGTCTTGGAGCTTTGGTGAATGTGGAATACTCCTTCATTGCCATTACTCCTGGGTTCACTCTAACCTGGAATGATAGTACTTGTTAAGTTCCCATTTATGGGTCAAACAGAACTGTTTAATCACTTACAATACTTAAAATGATTGACTATTGATATTAAATTGAATTATTAGATAGCAGTTTTTGAAATCATTTTACTGTGTGTAAACAAATGAGCTCTGGCTTGTTTAAAAATATGTTACCAACAAACATGTCACTTAAAAATCATGTATAAACAGGGTTTGGCATAAAATAACCATAAATGGTTGATATACCATTAAATGAAATAACCTAACCTAACTTAAAATATCATTGTCCAGCAATGGACTCAAAATGGCTACTGTTGGCATTCTAAAACTTTGATTTAGGTTTTGTTTGGTTATTTTATTTGTTTCATTTGGTTTGAGGATAGTTGGTTATTTGTTGGTCTATGGGTTAACTTTGTAGTGTTTGGTATATGACTCCTTTGTTCTGACTCCTTTGTTAACTAACTAAAAATTGGTACTGTGCCAGTGTTGGCTCATGAAGGGTTAATCCACTGAAAAGTAATTCCAAATGGAATTCGTTTTTGAGAGACTAGTGTAAATCTAATATTGCTGAAAATGTAAATTCTGGGAAGTGAAAAGAAATGATAAAAAGAATATTATTTAATTGAAAGTGCAAATATACTTTTCACCCAACAAGAAATCTGAACAAAGGGATCTTTGTCAGACCTGGGTAAAATTGATCTGTTTTTGATTCCAATATCTAGGTAATAGGCCATGTGTTTCATTTCTACTTGATTAGAGAAAACAACTGTCAGGCCAACCGAAAATGCTGGGTTAGCGATAGGAAACAAATATTAATTGGTTTGCGATACAGAACCACCTTTTTTCCTTTGCATTTTGAAAAGCAATTTTATCAAAAGTTGACAGTTATAACTTCCCTTAAGGAAGATAGGAAGAGTGTGGGCCAGATGATTGTTGAATAGGTAGGAGGAATCCCAGAAATATGTCACAGGTAAAAGTAAGAGTAATTGGAAAGATTAAGTGGAGTGAGAAGGAGGGATTAAGGCCCTCCGACTATTATAAAGGGGTTAATCGAAATGCCTAAAGTTGGAAAAATGCTAAGTTACAAAAATCAAATTAATGAGAATTTGAATTAATTATGACTTTGGAAAAGAATCCCCTATGTCACCAGAACCCACACCGGTTTCAGGCAGATTATTTTATAAGCAGAGTGCATTGGACACTTGAGAGTTGTGGAGTTGCAGTTATAGAGATCAGAGCCCGGAGAGAACTGGAAAGCAGAGAGACGGAGTCACACAAGATTGTAGAGAAGGGCTGAAGCAGCAAGAATTGCATTAACTTACTAAGACTTAAGGCAACTAGACAGTTGTAGAAAATTATATTGACCAAGAACCTTTGACCAACTTTGACACAATGACCAGCAAGAAACTTAATTGTACTTGACTGCAACAATAAGAACTAAACCATCGTCCATCACTCCACTTGAGAGAAATTGTACCTCGTATTTTACATTGTATATAAATTTCATTTTATTGTCACCTTGTCTTGAAGTTTGTTGTGCGACCCATTCACTTATAACACTAACCTACCTTCAAACAGCGAACTTCAGTCCAGATGCCTGGTTGATCGAATTCCGACTTGAAATCAAAAATCACTACATGGCAGGTCAGAGTTTGACTGAAGGCTGACCAAATCAGTTTAGCCGGACGCCTCAGGAGGAAGCTTCAAGTTCAATCCTATATCCACTGGAGTAGGAAGTGTGTGGGGAATGGTATCATAGTTTTTCTTCTTACCCCATTCACTTGTCGCTTCTTTGTGGAGGGCTGCAAGAGAACTTAAGGAAGGAAAGAGATGAAGATGTTGGGGATTAACGACTTCTCTGTGGGTGAGGAAATTTTTACTGAACCAAGAGAATTTGTCACATTTCTCAGACAAAGCCTTAAAATATATTAAGAGTCATTTTTGGTGGGTAGTGACTTTAAGGTCAGTGGTTATGTCCAGTAGGTGTTTTCAGTGAGATATATTTGGCAGTGACAGCTTGCTAGCAGCTGACACAGCCTGCATGCAAAGCTCTGGGACTTGGCAAACAGGTGCACTACCTTGCTAGCAGCTGAGTGAAAGCAGGTCCTTTCAGTCCCAGCAGCACAGGGGAAGTGATAATGGATTTCTTTTTGGTTCAAGTAAGTCTGTCTTTCAGGCATGTGCAGATTTTGTTTCCTGTGAGGGGCTTCTGGGAACTGCTACATTTTTTCATTTATTTATTTTTCTTATTTTCTTTTTATTAATCCCCACATATGTACAAGATGGTGTCTTTGATTTTCCTCCCCATAAAATAAAAGTTTTTAAGTGATAATCATTTTTTTTACTTTTGTTTTTGCAAATAATTTGCTTTAATGATCAAATGAAATCCTCTTTGCACATTTGTTAGTACACTAATTTAACAAGTCATAAACTATAAATTCATGTCCTGTCAGCTGGGGCTATAGAATAAATTGACTGCACCTCTGCAGAGATGTAAGATCTCCAGTGGGACCACCTATTAGACATGTCGCAAACTGTAATGACAGAGGATGGGATCTAGGTGGCTGAGTGATCTATGATCTAGCTAGACTGCATTTCAACCTAACATGGGTTAGACAAGTGGTCAAAAAGCCAGATCTAATCAGTCAAGTCTCAGCATCTATATGATTAAGTCCTGATACTATTTTACAAATTTTAACAAATATACTGAAAACATAATAAAAATGAAAACCTTCCACAATTTGAAGTGCAAAATTTGTTCACATGAAAAACTGAATACCTCAAAGGGGTTATCACAGGAAATACATGTAGCCTTAGGAAAGTAACGGTCACAGAATACAAAATATTAACTATTAGAAGGGGTGGTAAAGGAATACAAACTCTCACATACATTTTGACATTCAACTAATCCATAATTCCCAAGGAAATAAAAATTGGATACCACCTTGAAAAGGTAGAACACTACATCCTCACCTCCTTTAATGTAAAAAATCTGGACACCATAAGGAGAACTAGAGAGGACATACAAAATATGGAAGGTGTAGCCAAAAAGATCCAGATCACATGGAGGAAGATTATTCCAATGAAACCAAATACTTAAACTACTTAGAGAACCACTCCACTTCTTCAAGAACTTGAAATATATACAGAAGGAAAAGGGAAATCATGAGGTGAAATATAGAAAAAAAATATAACATTTCTAGTAGCAAGAAAAATAGTGGAATCCTACATGAAAGATGATATCTACGCCAATTGTTATGTTTTGACCTTCGACCCGGCCCAAAGAAATGCTATTCCAAGGTGATGCACCGGAAGGAAGTGACACATTCCAATGGCCAGTAATCGAAAGAGATCGCGTGGGCGGATTAAGGCTTATAATATGGGACAAGGTGAAGGTCCCACTGTGCCAATACAGACTGATGCACCGGAAGAAAGTGACCTCTGAACTGCATGACAGTTATTTCCGCTTGATGACGATTAAACATTCGATTTCAAAGATCCAGTGGGCGATTGTGTGGGCGTTGAATTATTATTTAATTCAGTTGAGTTCGAGTCCAAGAAGTAGTTGCCAGTAGGGTTCCAAACAGTTAGAGACCAGATGTGGTAAGGAAAGCCACACCCGACCGAGGGGGCCCTCGGGAACCCCGATGGAGTGGACCCCAGCATCAGGAGAACAAGAAAGACACAACGTGACGGTCATAACAGTGGGGTCAAGAAATTACAGTTTATGTTCGGTCTCCAGCTCCCTCTTACATGTAACCCTTGAACAACCCTTTCGAACCCTTGCAATAAAGTGAGAGGTAAATATATTTGTAAAGAAGTCTTCCTGAGTCTTTATCCTTCTTGCGTCTATCTTGCGTGCGTCTTTGTCCCGGCATCGTTATCATTGTGTCGCTCTGAATTATTCTACATATATATGTGCATGTATGTAGATGTGAATCTGCATAGATGACAATACAACACAATGTTGCACAGAAGGTGAGTCCAATCAGCAACAATAATCAACTAGATAAATATAGAACTCTCATTGAAAAATTAGTGCAACTAGGACCAAACAACAGACCAAAATTTTAAGAATAGCTAAAAGAAACTACACTCAACCAACATCAAACATAAACAAAAATAACTCTCCACAAACACCTACATTACTGCCCCAAAAATATCTACAGAAAACTCCAAATATCCAACGAAAATAAATACCATAGGGAAAAAAATCACAAAGATTGCTGATTTGCCCAATAATTCTCAAAATAAATTCAAAACCAAACATTAAAGCAAATCATATTCTAATTATCCCAACCAAACTCAAACCTTCCCCAACCCAAAATAAATCATAGCCAACCAACAATTGAATAAAAACGATTGAAAATATCAAACTCTTCATCTCAATTGAGATCAATAAACTGTCTCAGGTTCTAACAATTTGTACAAAAACAAAAATATTTACTTACAAATCATATATACAAAAAAAAACAAGATTTGGCATTAAATAACCTATAAGGGTTGATAAGCCATTAAAAACATTTTTCATTTTGTACTCTAGATTTAATGGTCTGTGTCAAACTTGTGAAAGCAACATGTTCAAAGTTTCACATTTATACAAACAATTTTCTTTACAACAAAAAAAGAATAACATTTGACCAAAATTCAATTCTGGTTACATTTTTGTGATTTTCATTTACAAAACTTTTAAACACTCTAGTTGCAGAGAAAAAAATTATAATAAACAATGATTAATACTTTTTCCTTTTTTGTAGTGAAAGAATTATCTGCTCTTCAAAATAAGCATCTCAATCTTCCAACAATGGATGACAGCATTGATGAAGAACATGCTATTGAAATTCAGACCCAGGAAACTACACAGGTCAGTTATTCATGTCTGGAAAGATTTTAAACTATATGAGAAGATTCTTTTTTTTTTTTTAAGGTAGGATCTGTCTCTCACCTATCATCTCTTTCTGTCCCTCTCATGAAAGAGTGTCTGTCTCACAGTGTCTCCTTGCTTTGCAATTGTTATGAGAGGCAGATGGCTCTCTCTTCTTCTCTCTATATATATGCTTGAACTCTCTTTTCCTGACCAGGTATTTCACTAAGAGAGAATCCATATCTCAACTGTTGCTTTCCTAGCTTAAAAAAACATTAGAAACCCAATTTTAAAAAGTTACATTAATACTACCTCTCCAAATGAAACTTGTGTATTCATGTTTCTCTTTATACTTCTTGGCAAGCCATTTTTATATACAAACACAAAATCTATCTATGAAACGCTGTAGTTATTTGTGACAGAGAGAACTCCACCCCATCCCCAGACTGATTGATTAATTAACGATTCTAGGGAAATAATTAAGGAAAATTCATTTTTTTCTTTCTCTCTTCTTCTTATCATTTCATTTCCTCTCCTATTTTATTTATTTATTTCTTAAACTTTTGACCAATGTCCCAAGATTCGTTAAAGTGAATCTTATGATAAAAAACAGTAATGAATTCTGTATGGGATACAGAGGTGAAAAAAAGTTTCAAGCTAGAAATAAAAACAACTTAAGTGGATCTTTTGGTGGAGATAGTAATAAAGCCTGTGTGGGCTGCAGAGGTGAAAAAAGGTTCAAGCTAGAAATAAAAACAACTTAAGTGGATCTTACGGTGGAGATAAAGTCTGCGTGATCAAAGCAAGAATAAGTTTAAGCTAAAGATTGAGACAATGTAAGTGGATTTACCTTATTTCAAGTACTGACCATCTGCCAGGAATCAGCAGGGGGTACTGAATCTAAATTTTAAATGTCTCTTTACACACAGCGTCGACCATATGTGGAAAAAGTTGGTCAGCTTGGCGATTTACATATCATTATGCATGGGCATGCCCAGAGACCATTGAAAACCCATCCACAAATTATATAAGCACGGTACGACGCCCACAGATCAGTAAAGATCAGATTGTGGAAGACAAGAGATCAAGAGAGACAGAGAAAGGCCCAGTGCAGAACCCATCCAAGAATAATCTTAAAATTTCGGGTGAAACCAAGACTAGCCTAAAACTGGGAGTTCAAAGCAAAAGCTGAAACAAACAATTACTTTTTTGTAAGATAACCAAGGGGCAATAGTTGCCTCCCTGACACCTTCTGTTTGATCTGTCACATTTCCGAACAAACAAACAAGTTTCGTAAGACCTTTTTCTTTCTTCCTTAGTGTATTCTACACACTTTTGTAAATACATACATAATTAGATAAAAACAATAGCTTGGAGAAATTTGAAAGCGTTGTTTTCCTTCTTCTGGTGAAGCGCGACAGGTACAATCTCTCTGCCAGCAGCAATTTCATTTCAAAATTGGAAACGATCTGTAGTAGCTAAAACACCACCATTCAGATCAAAATACACAGCATGGCGAATAGTAACAGTTATCTCGGATTGGCGAGCAGAGCTGAGGAATTGAATGTTGGTGAAAATTCCCAAGCGGAACTAGACGTATCGGCCAGGGCTGGATTTGCAACATCAGAATTAGTGATTTGTTTTCCCTACCAAATTTCCTCTTTACTCTCAGTGTTATTAGAAGTCTTTGTCACTTTTCTTTGCTTGCTCTGTCTGTCAAACTGGTGGTCTCTAGAAAAACAAAAAACACGCCATTGCTACTGGCATTGCTTCTTTTATGCAACAAAATTTGCATGTGACACAAATCTTGTCTCACCAGAGACAAGATTTGTGTCACATGCAAATCGTCAAGTGTCTTATAAATTCCTCCTCCAAAAACAGCCTAGTTTTTTACTACCAGCACTCTATACGGAAGACATGTCAAACTGAGGTAAGTCATTTCTCTTTATATCACCACTCTACATGCCAGACAAAGTCTGCCTCTCTTTCTGCAAGAACATGATAGACCATTTCTGTGGCTCAATTCTTGTTCACTGTCGCATCTCCTCCTGGTCTCATGGTCACATAGGTAACAAAGCGGATGCGATCTTTTGTTTCGGGTGCTTCTCCAAAGGAGGATTGCATCAACTTTTTCCTCAGAGGAGCTGCTCTCAGTCTGGAGTTTCAGGTGAGTCATTAGTCTCCGGAGATGCAGGTTTGATCAGTAGCTCACTTTCAGACAATTCTCGCTCACTATCACTCTCCAATGGGGTTGTTTCGAAGGCAGAGCGGAGATCCTTCACATGGCGTGAGGTTCCATTGACTAATATGGATTGCTCACTGATGACACCAGTGACTCAGCCCTTTTTGAAGTTGGACATGCACCGGCTATTGGGAAGTTTTACTCCAACAGGATTTCCTATTCTGTATGGGCTGTGCATTTCTCTTCACACCATCGATCCCTTTGATTCAAACCTGGTAGCTGTTGATCGCATTGACAGGTGCACTTGTAATGGATACATTGTCTTTTGGTGTTGTATTATATCTGTACATGGTGTTTGCAACTGTACATTCCTTTCTGGCAGTGATCCTTTTTACACCTTGATGACACCTCTCTGCTATGCTATTGCTACTTGGCACATTGCAATCTGAGCTGGATCTCCCATTAGTCCAGAATTATCTGCTGCAGAAAGCAGTATTGTTGTTGGTAAGGATCTCCTCTGGCGGCCTTTGTTCATAAAATACTGACTCTAATTGGCAGATGACACTTGTAGAGTGAAGGGTGAAGAGAGAAAGGGAAAGGAAAAAAAAAACAACAGAGCAACACCAAAGAGAGGCAATCCGTCACTGGAACTCAGTTACATGCTGAACTCTCCTCTGGGCAACACCATATCCAAACATCTTTCGAATTGTTCACCAACGATATCTTTGCTATTAATCTCTATACCTCAGGGGCAAAAGAGTTCTCTGCCAACCCTCACTATGCCTTTCTTTTATAGTTGGCAAAGCATGCTGGTCACATGTGGTCAATATGCATAAATATTGCGGTGCCAGCGCATACTAGTTTTCTCCTTGCATTAAAGCTCCGCACACCAGACAAAGATGAGCTATTTTATGGTGATGATAAGGTGAGTCATTGTCTGATTCAAATTCCTGACCGTCGCGTCTGTGACATAGAGTCCTGCCGCAGCAATGGCCACCAGACTGTGAATTTGGAGGGCCTGCAATTGATGAACATGAGAAAATGTTGGCTACCGTAATGGGTTATATCCATGGCCAGCCTACTCCAAGCGTTGCTTACTCCCAGATTTCTTTCTACCATCTGATTGGTGCAGGATCTGTTGACTGGCATGTCTAGCATTCTTTGACTAGGGCCCTTACAACACTTGTAAACACTGACGGATGAAATAGCATGTCTTTTGTACACAAAAACATTCCATCTCTGTGGGCACCCCACCCACTGAGATGGAATATTTTTATTATTTTGTTTGGCTTCTCCATGGAAGTGGTGCATGCTCATCACCTGTTTTTATTGGGTCAAACTGTCACCCAAATTACAGTGTGATGTCACCAAGGTTACATCCATGAACAGTTCATATTCGTCAGCCAGTTTCTTGATGGTGCTCAGCCTCCTTCTTACAAGTATCTCCTAGCTTTGCTTGTCAAGATGTCCGACACCCAGTGATACACGCATAAGGTGTCAGTTCATATATGCAATTTTTTTATCCCCTCCACTAGAGCGCCCTTCAGTAGTGTCCAGCTCTGCTAGATTAATATGCATCATTCATTGGCCACAACCAGCATGCGTGCTCGATTACAGTTCCGTTGTTTTCCAATAAGACCCTGATTGCCAAGGAACTGGCATCAACTCAGACATTCATCTCTTTTTCCCTGCACGCACCAATCTCCTCTAGCGAAATCGCTCTTCTTCACTCTTGCTATGGTCTCCATCACCATACGAACAAACAAGGTGTCGATTGTCTCATTGTCCTAACCTTTGGTGACTATACTTGCCCTGCGCTTTATAGTGCTCACTGCCCACATACTGGTAGGTGTCCCACGAGCCTACCACACAGGGGAAAAACAGCACATCTTGTCAAGACGTCAGGGACTTCTGGAGCCGCAGTTCCATGGCTCCATTGCAAGGTTCCTTGCTCTCCATGGACATCCAATCCCAATACACAGGTGTCATTTTCTAGTCATTCCAGGGCCTTACAAATCAAACCAAACTGGGCCAGTTTAATTCTAACATGTAGTGATGACACAATATCTTCATTCACATAAATGTTGTCATTCTCTTCGTGAGACGACACTGCACCGATGATTGTCTTCATTATTTGTGGTGACATGTTTAGCCTAAAGACTAGTGAGACATTACTGTTTGAAATGACCACAATGATTCACTGATCCGAACTTGCAGGTAGGCCCTTCTCAAATTCAGCAAGGATACATTAGATCCATGCTGGCACCATCTCACAGTTTGCCTGCACAAACATCAGCATCAGCCGTAAATGCGTTGATGTACTGTTTTAGTTCCCGGTAGTCCATTACTGACCTTACCTTTGCTTTATTCTCCTGCACAATTGTCATTTGCAGTATCAGGCCTTTAATAAGTCCAAGTTTTTCATGGGGGTAGGGAATCAACCAACCATCGTTAATCCATGTGCAGAACTCCTTTTCATACGCCAGTCTTATTTGTTTGGGCACATGGTATTCAATGACACAGTTTTGGAGCTTGGCTGGTTCCTTGTCTCCACACCTTCTGTTGCTGGTTGAACTTGATACTTAAGTCAGGTTGGTCAATCTTGAGTGCTGCACACATGGAGCCTCCTCCTCACAAAACTTTATCATTCCCGTTCATGTGATTAGAATACTACCCAAGGCTTTGATGACATCATAACCCAGCAACAGGTCAAAGTCTAATGGCCTCTCAGGTACTATTAGCACTTCAACGTCGGTGGAATTCCCAGTGTCGGTACAGACCTTTACCGTCCCTATTCTGTGACACTTGCACATATAGTGGTCACTCTGACTCTCCTCTTCTTCCAAACACGGTAAAGTCCTGCACTTACAATGGTCCAACAGCAGTCAGAGTTGACGAGTACGGTGCATGGTGTCTCATTAGCGTGGACTCAGTTGACCAGCAGCATCTCATTCATAGTTTGTCTGGAGAGGAGATCAACATCATCTCATCTCTGTCCTCGTTTCCCAAGTTGCGGCACCACTGAACTACGGAATCAGCCAGATATCAAATGCCTTGCCCGTCAATTCCAAGGAATGATGAATGCTGAAATAGCTTGTAGCTATTAGTTGTTGGATCAAAATCGATTACTAGGCAGTCAGTACTAGTATGCAATTGTACAATGGAAGGAAATGGATTCTGTGATTTGTTTTCCTTACTGAATTTCTTCTTCACTCTCAGTGTTATTAGAAGTCTTCATCACTTTTCTTTGCTCGCTCTCTGTCAAACTGGTGGTCTTTAGAAAAACAAAAAACATGCCATTGCTACTGGCATTGCTACTGTCACAAATTAATGAAGCTTACAGGAGCCAGTAAAACTCAGTCAAGAAAAATTTAATCTAAAAAATGACAAATAATTTTAAAAAGAAAAAGGATAGGAATTTATGGGAAACCTTTTAGGAAGTAATGATAACCAAATTTTCCAACATAAAGGTATTCAACTGCCTATTTTATTAAACTGTAACATAAAGTTAGTTTATTATGGGGACCCCACACAAAGCAAACCTTCCATATCAATGTTTTAACTAGCTTTGTGATGTTTTTGTGAGTTAGAATGTTTCATAGGAACTTGTCATTAAATGCCTGTTGTAAAATTAGTTTTGTGAGTTAGAATGTTTCATAGGAACTTGTCATTAAATGCCTGTTGTAAAATTAGTTAGAATGTTTCATAGGTTTCTTGTCATTAAATGCCTGTTGTAAAATTGGTTTCACGTGTCATCATTTAAATTAAAGTCAAACTTCCCAAGAACCTATCAACAGTGTTAAGTGAAGATCTGCTATACTGCGTTACATATTTACAACTTTTTTAATTAATATATCTAATTTTTTATTATCTCAAATGTTTATTCACCTATGTATAGTCTTATTTGTAAATTTTAATAAAGTTATAAAATTGTGTTTAATTTTGCTACTTGTAACTTATACATTTTTCTTTTAAAAACCAAACTTTTCACCTTTTCTTAAAACTTTTTCTTCAAAAAGTGGTTGGACAGAACTTTTGAAGCTGCATAAGGAAAAATTTACCTAACAATTTACTTTTAAACTGCTGAGATGACTGTATTTTTGAAAAGCTGCTTAGATTTTCAAAGCTACTGCAAGCATTTTCAGTCATCTCTTTAGTTTAAAAGTAAATTGTTAAATCTCCTCTGGCGGAATTGCTCTTCTTTACTCTCGCTGTGGTCTCTGTCACCATACAAACAAGCAAAGTGCCGGTAGTCTCATCGTCCCAACCTTTGGTGACTATACTTGCCCTGTACTTTATAGTGCTTGCTATGGTTCAAATAGATTTGTTTGAGATTATGAAGTGTTTACCTACTTAAAATGATTCTGAAGATATATTTTTGCAACATATATAATTGGAGACCATAACTGTGAAACTAATTTTAACATAAAATGACAAAACAAGGGTTGATCTACTGTAAAAACAACCAATCAAGTAGCAATCAAATTTAAATTTAAAAAAATTATATTTCTAATATAACATTCTGGAACATTCTCCATTCACCATTGAAATTATCAAATTTTAATTTCTATTTCTGCTACATTAAAAGAAGAATTCATTACATAGTGATGGGTAATTCGGAGAAATAATGCAGAAAAATAGTGTGTGTGTGTGTGTGTGTGTGTGTGTGTGTAGATGATCATTGAGCTCATTGGGTTCCCATTATAACTGGTTTATTATGATTATTCATGCTTTTATTTAGGAAGCAGTGATGAATTCCAATAAATAATATTAATGTTTGTTTGTATTAATCTAGATAATTAAAAAATTTCATTCAGTGAGATACAGACTTCCCCACAAAATTGTCATTTAATTACAAGTTGGACTGGAAATTGTTTTATTCTCTATTTTAGGACATTTTAAATGTATTGCCCTAATAAAAATCTTGCTATGATGTGCTGTTTTTGGTGGTTTATAGTTACATCTCTACAAACATGAGAATGTTAGCAATAGATAGATGCGTTATATCTGTGGATGAGAAATATCTTGTCCTGTTTTTGTGTTTTCTTTTGTAGATATTTTCCCATTGCCAAAACCTGATTCATCAGATAAGCCGACGAAGTAAAAGCGGAACGCATCAAGAAATCAGACTTTGCAAGAATATTGTTTGTTCCTTGGCAAGAACAATTCAGGAAATGTCGACTAATTTTAAAAAATGTCAGTCATCATACTTGCAGCGTGAGTTGTCTTTTTTTATTCTGCTTTTGAATGCTTTTAAGATTCTTCTGTTATTTTTGTTACAATATAAATACAATGTTGAAATGATCTCTGACTTTTCAACATGCATGTACACAAAAATATTCACTAAAAAGTGGAAAATCCTTAATAATAGAAGTGGGAGATAACTCTTAAGACCCAAGTTTCAATGATTTGGTAGTTGTGAATAAAATCAAGGAAAAGATAACTGATATACATTCACAGAGATTGTATTGACATTTGTATTGTAATCTAAACTCGTATAAAATTAATATTTTTAAAAACTGACAAATTGCTTGAGTAGAGGAAGGTCTTGAATGCAATGAAAATTAGTCACAAAAAAACGTTTTATCTTTATTTTTTGATGGTTCGGATGTGTCAAAGATTTTATCATTTGGGAGCGGGGGATTACCAGTCCCTTTGTATAACATATTTCACTTCTATGATTTAGTCAGATGCTATAAAGTTGTTTTTTCAAATGATAATTGATATCTTAAAATAAATTTTTACATTTATTAAATATTATTCATTTTTTTCTTCTTTGCTAGCAAAATAGAATAAAAGTCATGTCAAAGGCTGTCTGGAGTTATCTGTTAATTTGGGAGAATACTTGATATCAAAGCAAAGCAAATATTTAAACCAGCATACTTATTTCTTTTTCTGAAATGTCTTCACTAATTTCTCTTTGTAGGATTGAAGATGAGAGAAGATCGATCACAGCAGTATTTTGATGCTAATATAAATTTGGGATCTGGATTCTTGGATGACAAGGATCTGTTATTAGAAGACAATTCTTATGATAAGGTAAGGAAAGAACAATAATTCAGACCCTGAAACATCAAAGAAGCCTTCACACTGTTCTGGTATTGTATATCAGGAGGTGATAGACATGCCTAAGGATTATGGCAGATTTTTAAGTACTTGAGTGATTTTCAGTACAAAACTAACACTTGCTATACAACTTCTAAGCTTAATCATAACTAAGAGAAATGATAAAATTTATATACTAATATGGTTGTTTGTAATTGTTTGCTTGTTTGGTTGGGTTTTATGGTATATCAAACTTTGTAGGTTATTTAATGCCAAATCCATTTTTATATAAATGATCAGTTCTATTTCAAACAATTCAGTTTAGCATGAGTACACAGTTTACTTGTCAAAAACATTTCTCTTTTAAGCTATTCAGTTTCATCAAACAGTTCTATGTTTGCTTGTGTGTTACACTTTCAGTCATTAACATACATGTGGTGTTGGCTGCTTTAATGATGTCAAAGAGAATACAGAGAGGGAAAGATGTCTTAAATATGTTAGGTAGAGAAAAGAAAGTTGAGAGAAAAGAAGGAGGAAAGAAAATGTGAGAAAGGTGAAGGAAGAGTTGAGAAGGAGAAGTTGAGAAATAAAAGATAGAGGGAAGAGGAAAAATAAGGTAGAGTAAGGGAGGATTTAAATTGTTAATATGGATGAAAACAGAAGAATTAAGTCATTATATCATTCTTCCCTTTCCTTGTGTGACATACAAACCCTAGGTACAAGTATATCATAGATGTTGACCTTTACATAAAAAGCATATGTATATAGGCATCAGGGAGTCTATTTTTTTCCACACTTCAGCAAACTTAAGAAATGCCTCTCTCACACTATTTTTACCCTCTTATGTATATTTATAACTGAAAGTGTAATGCACATAATATCCAGATTCTGTGAAATTTATACTGGTCCAGCTAGACTATAATCTTGTCATATCTGAACATCAAATCTCTTGATAAGTATTTAAATCTTATTTTTAAACTTAGATATGTTTATAGAATAAGTATTTACCCATCCTCTCTGCAATAAGGTAGATGTCAATTTCCTAAAGGAAAGGCATAAATCCATCTGTTTTCTCTCCCATCACAAGATATGGGTAAATAGTAGGACAAACTGGGTTTATAGATTTTTGGTTAGGTGTCCAGACTAGGAGAAGGAAACTCTTAATTCAAACCACTTTACTCCATTTAAAACCTGCCCCATCATCTGGAGTTGTAGAAAATGCTAACTGCAATCCTTGCAGAGGGGGTAGGACCCCTCCCCAATGAGGCTACCTGTTAGCTGTAGGTAGTGACCTGTAATGCTTGATGATGGGATCCTGATGGCTGAGCAGTCTGTGACCCAGCAATCAAAGAGGTCACTTGGCAACACTCTGCTTTGGCCCTTACTGGGCTAGACCCGTGGTCAGAGAGCTCTGATCTGATCAATTGGCTGGTCATGTTAACCCTCTTTCAGATTTTTGCAGAAATTTGAATCAGAGGGCAATGGCAGTAGGGTCAGTCATGCTGAGGAAAGACCCATACCCCTCCCTGTTCCTGGGTGAGTAATTATCTTGGGAATGAAAACCCAGGAATACAATGTAACTCTCCATCATCAGCATGAGTATACTGATTATGTAGCCCTCAAGTAGGGCTCTGTGGCAGGTGGGAAGTGAAACTCAAAACTTATGGCTTATGAAAGAAAAAAAAAACAATCAAAAAGACCCCATTACAAATCTGATTCTTGACCAAGAACAATAATCCAGATTCATTGTACTGCAATTGAAAGAACTCTCTCTAACAAAATTATCACCTTTTATTATTGAAAAACCGTTTCCACTATAATTACCCCCATTTCGATCAAAAACTTAAAAAATGAAACAATCCTCATAGAGGTGGCAACAAAAAACAAGCTGAGATATCATTAAAATGAAAAAAATTCCATAATATAAATACCTACCCTTATGAGAGACTAAACACTTCTATTACAGAGATAAAAAATAAATTAAAGAAACAAAATGTATTAGACATCAAAAGAAGTACAATCAGAAAATTGAACAAAACTATCGACACAAACACATACATACTTACTTTTAACAACCCAAAACCTCCACCAGAAATAAAAATTGGATACATGCTAGCCAAAATGGAAAAGTACATCCCAAATCCCAGGAGGTGCTACAATTGCCAGAAATATGGACATTTGAAAGAAGTTTACTCAAGAAAACCAGTATGTGTAAAATGTGGAGCACATGACCAAACCATACAGAAGAAACTTGCACTAATAATTGAAACTGTACCAACTGCAATGAAAGCCACAGAGCAGATTCAAAACACTGCAAAATTTGAGAAAAAGAAAGAGAAATCTTAAAAATCAAAGTCACCCAAAATATTACCTTCCCAGAAGCAAGAAGACTTGTAGAAATGCCCTTCATTTACTAAAATCACAAAACTCCTCCAAATGAGAACCAAGTAAATACTCAAATAAAAACAAAAAAATAAAATTGAAAAGCCTAATAAATGAACTACAAAACCTAATTAAAACCCTAAAAACCACTATACCTACTATAGAAAAAACCTCTGTCAATAAACCAAATAATACCCCAACAACTATTACCAAAAAAAAATGAAACACAAGCTATAAAAAGTAGACACAAGATCAACTTCTAAAACAAAGGAAAAAGAAGAAAATCAAAAATCAACTCAAAACTCCTCTATAGAAACTAAAAACAAATTTAAAGATCTAGAGCAAATAGAAATTGAAATGAACCTAACATCCACAAAGATATGAAAATAAAATAAGACATTCAAAATCTTCAAATAAAACCCATGGCACACAAAAAAAAATACTGCAAAATACAGAAAGCCACAACCAAGCCAGCATTATAGCAAAACAGACCATACACATTAAATAAATACTCATGACCAAATACCAGAATACTCACAGGATAATCCAATGGAACTGACATGGCTACAAGACAAATTACAATGAACTTCTGTAAAGAGCTGAACTGAATGCTATCACCATAT
>CAUZXS010002866.1:0-131254 GCA_963585895.1 Sepioteuthis lessoniana | reverse complement strand
TTATTCTTGAAAGGGGTTGAATCTTCTGTGGTGTGTGAGACCAACGGACGGAGAGAAACAAGTCACAATGCTATATTGACCCATAACGTCTTCTCTTGACCATAACACGCCGTGTTATTTTCAGTACACCACTTGGTACTTTTTCTACTTCTTGGCCAGAGTTGCTCAACTGGAGGCCCAGATATTGAAACTGTTTACTTATGCTAAACTGAATTGTTTGAAATAGAATTGTTTATATGTATAGAATATATTTGGCATTAATAACTCACAATGGTTGATATGCCATAAAACCGAACCAAACCAAACAAAAAACCATCACAGAGCAGTTGTTGTATACCCCGTCTGGGTATACATCATACATTAAGCTTCTGTTTCTCTGTCTTAATATGATAGATTATCTAGTGCAAATTCCTCACTTAGTCTTTTATGTGATTTTGCTCTGTATTTTGCTCTTGCTATATCTTCTTCTTGTTGACATCTTTGTTCTTTTCTTTTGTCTTGAGTTGCTCTGTCTTCATTGTTGCAACTTAGATTTTCATTGCTTAGATGACAAACAACACTACACAATTTTCAGCCCAGTTAACTGGGACTGTAGAATAAACCAATTGCATCTCTGCAGAGTGTCCTGGGTAGGACATTAAACAATCTGATGGTAAGACTCTAGTAATGCTGAAGCTTTGTACCCCTTCATTGTCATTGCTCCCAGATCTGCTCTGACCCAGAGTGGAAGCACCAGATAGGGTCCTATCTATGGGTTGAATAGAACTATTTGACATTTTAAACTGTGTGTAAACAAATGACTGCTGTTTAATTGAATTGTTAGCGATACGTAGCTATGTTTGGAACAGTTTAACAATGCGTAAAAGAATGAGTTTAGGCTCGATTAAAAATATTATCAATAAAATGTGCTTACAAATTAAACATTTAATATGTATGTATAAAGAGGATTTGGCATGAAATAACCCACAATGGTTGATATGCCATAAAACCAATCAAGCACAATAAAACATGGAGAAGTGAATATCATTTTCAGGGAGTGTTTCTCTGCAAAGAAAGAGGAAGTTTAGAAAAAGTTCATGTTATGATGAAAAAAATTGTGAAATATTGGATGTCGGCTTCAAAGTGTAAGTTAGAAATATGAATTGGAAGCATGGTGGCAACTTTATAAGAAACAATGATCCAAAATTAGCCCAGAAATATCTCCTTAAAAATATAAACGATATACATTTTACATTGGCCTTCACAAAGTTCTGACTTGAATCCAATTTAAAACTTATGGAATGAATTTTAAAAAAGTGTCATTTTTCTTCAGCATATCTGATAAATATGTAAAATTTTCTTATCATTTTGTGTGTGCAAGTGATTTAAACTAAAAAGATCCTCAAATTCATCAACCAGTTGTGAGCACTTTAAAATAAAATGAACAAAACTTTCCTTTCAACTTTGTGTGTTATATATATATATATATATATAGAGAGAGAGAGAGAGATTGATACCTACATAGTAAGAAGTAATCTACCAAGATTTCATCTAACCGAATCATCAGGATAAACTTTGACTTTTTTTTTTTTTGATTTGCCATTGGCATTGTTTGATTATTTTCAAGCAGTATGAATGTTTTTAGTATTTTCTTTTGAAATAGAATTTTTTCCCCAAATATCATTGCCCAGTCAGCTGGGGTTGTAGAATACACCAACTGCACCTCTACAGAGGGTAAGAGACCCCCAGTGAGTGTCCTGTATATGACACTAAATAATCTGATGGTGAGGTTCCACTGATGCTTGGGCTTTGGGGAATGCCATTGTTCCCAGGTCCACTCTGGTCTAGAATGGTAGCACCTGATAGGGCCCTCTCTGGGTTAAATAGAACTAAAACTGCATACTTATAAACTGAATAGCTTGAAGTAGAAATGTTTTTCACTATTAAACTGTGTATTTACATTTAAACTGCGTACTTATTCTAAACTGAATTATTTGAATTGGAACAGTTTTTGACATTAAAACTGTACTTACGCTAAACCGAATTGTTTAATATAGAAGTGATTTGACATTATTGCATGTATTGAGCTGTGTGTCACAAGCTGGCAAAGCCAAGCTCTCTCTGGAAGTCAAAATGTAAGAGAATGAATCATTGGAAGTCGAGAGTATATATTACTAATCCTTGTCATGGGATCGGCTCCAAACACACTGTTTATTTTGCACGAGATAAAATCAAAGGTGCGGACATAGTTGGAAACATAAATCACAGGACTTTCCTGACCAATAGGTTCCCGAAACTAATAAGTTTACCGACGTCCACTATCTTTGTTTCAAGAACTAGTTAATCAGTATCCTATTTTCTTGTATCACGGTCATATTAAAGATATAGGAGTGTAAATCCTGTTTCAAATGCTTTTTAGTGTTTCGGGAAATGGTTAATTTCTCTAACACTATATATTAATCGGCAAAACAAATGAATAACGAAACTTCTTTTTAACAACACCACAAAGGAAGGTTTATTATAGTAGCAGGCATAAAGGAGTGAGAGTGAGAAAGTGTCTCTTTTGTGTCGCTGGTCAGTATGCTGGTCCTGGGGTTGTAGGAAGCGTGTGCGAAGCTAGCAGCGAGCGAAAGGTTCCAAGTGGAATCAATGGCAGTCATGTGAGAGAGACGTTTCTGCTGCTGGCTCAGGGCTCTCTAACTTTGTCCATTCTACCAAAAGGGACAAGAAAAATAGTTCTTGAGAGGAAGAAGGAATTAATGCGCTCTGCTAGTTGATTGGTCAGTGAGTGACCGACTCTCTTAGCAGGAGCATTGATTCGCGAAAGGAAATAGATCTGTGACTGCTACAGCTTATACTGAGGTCATGAAGGTGATGAACCACTCTTTAAGATACCAAACTCACCCTATACTCTCTATTTTTGTTTCTTTGAATCCACGGTTTTTGTCGAGATTTCTTCAAACACCAAATTATCAAATATGCTCTTACCTTTTCAAACAACGAATGCTTTTGGTTGCTTCCACAACATTATAAGTAGTATTTTTTAATGGCACGCTATTAACGATAATAGAATGCTAAGAATTATTTTTGTTTCATGTTTTCGTTTAAAAATAATTTTGCAACAAAGAATTGTTAAATTCTAATATTACCCTGAAGATGGTTTAACAAACAAAGAAGTTGGCATATTATATATAAATAAGTACATCCTCTGATTTTTATATATATATATATATATATATATATAAGTGTGTGTGAATGTTTCTATGTGAGTTTCAAATATCTGTATGTACTATTTACCAACCCCTCCGCTCGGGCAGGATATGACACAAGGTCAATTTTTAAGCGGAGTTTAACAGGTTTTGAATTCAGAGTTTTCCTTCTCCTAGACTAGTTGCCTCACCAAGGCTGAAGAACCTAGTCCGTCCTACTATTTACCCATAGCTGGAGGGAGAATAAGGGGGTTCATACCTTCCCCAAGGGTATTTGCCCGAAAGTGAACGTAATAGCGCGACTGGAGTACGAACTCGCGTACTACGATTCCGTAGTTCATCGCTTTAACCATTACACCACGAGGACACCCCCAAATATCTGTATGTATGCACAAAAACATTGCTGTATGTATACGTCCATATATTGTTGTACACTCATGAATATGAACATATATATAGTCATCCACAGACAGACTGTTTCGTTGTATCACAAAGCTTAAGTGTGGCTACACACGTAGGATACTTGAAGCTGGGATTGTGGTGGTTATATGTAATTTAGTTAGGTTATTTCAGTAGATGTGCGTTCGTAATTTACGGGTATTGCTCTCTAAATTATTTCCACCACAAATACAACACAAAAATCGCGTGAAAGAAATGGAATAGAACACAACGAACATTAAACAACAAACAATTTAATATGCATATAACAGAATATGAAAACAAACAAAATACATGATGTGTAAATGGCCTTTTGGAAAATAAAGTTTGGCACGAAGAAAATAAATTTGTTTAAAGATGTGTGTATGTTCATGTTAACGGAGTCCGTAAATAAGTCGTTCTTACTTACATTAAGTTCATAGCGGGTTTTATGATTGTGGCGACCGCGTGTCGCGTTGATGAAAGAAAGTTTGTCGGGTTTTTTCTTTTGAAAGTGATTCGCGGCCATTTAAAGATAGGTCATGAACTTTAGTCGGGGAAGGAAAGAAACTTGCCGGACATAGTATCGGCTACTGCTTTACTGGCTTAGTAGCTTGTCTTTGTCTTGGTGTAAGTTTGTGTTGTGTTGTCTTAGTCTTCGTTTTGGTCTGTGTTTATGGCTCCCTAACTCTGTGTTATTTATATCCTTACAGGTGGATCAAAGAATCGTCCTAAAATTTTGGCGCGTAGACATTTATTGACCAATCAGATTTTTATTTTACTATTTTATTTTCGAGCCTAAATATTTTCTGTGAGTTGACTTCCGATCCTATTTTTCTAGAATGTTCTATTCTATGTTTGGTTGAAAAATATAAAAATGTAATTTAAATGCTAATGCGGTTTTGATCCTAAATTTCTAGAATGTTCTTAAGTATGTTTTTATTGCTTATTTTAAGACTATAAAAAATGTGTATCCCATAGGATCGAAACCCGCCCAACTTTCGGTTAGACTTATTATCATTCCACTCAGCCACTAAGCGAACCATCCCAACTCGGGAATTATAAGATATTATGTAGTAGCTATCGTTTGTTTACATTTTTTGCCTTAAGGTACCAGAGTGCTCAATTCTATTCGAGGCTTTCGTTATATAATGTTTACCGTCTTAGAAAATGGTCAAGGGGACTTGCGTTCAAAACCCGGATGAGGCTGTTTGGATTTCACATAGTAGTAATTGCCATGAGAAAGGTACTATTTACCAACCCCTCCGCTCGGGCAGGATATGACACAAGGTCAATTTTTAAACGGAGTTTAACAGGTTTCATTTCAGAGTTTTCCTTCTCCTAGACTAGTTGCCTCACCAAGGCTCAAGAACCTAGTCCGTCCTACTATTTACCCATAGCTGGAGGGAGAATAAGGGGGTTCATACCTTTCCCAAGGGTATTTGCCCGAAAGTGAACGTAATAGCGCGACTGGAGTACGAACTCGCGTACTACGATTCCGCAGTTCAGCGCTTTAACCATTACACCACGAGGACACCCCTCGCCATGAGAAAGGTATAAATCCAACTATTCTCCTTCTAGTTATGGGCAAATAGTATGATAGACTGTGCTCTTTAGACTTTAAAAAATTGACTTTGCGTTACATCCTGCTCCTGAGCAGGGATTGATTACATATATATATATATATATATATATATATATACACACACCGTATTTGACGGTATAAAAGACGCACTTTTTTAAAAATAAAAATATCTTTTAAAATCCCCCTGCATCTTATATGCAATATGTTAGTTCAAAATTTTCGATCGTTGGCCGAAATTAGCAACCTGGCAAGACCTTTTTGCTAATACTTTCGAATAACTTTCATGTACCTATTATCATTATTTAAAAAGCTAATAGGGGGTGTCCTCGTGGTGTAATGGTTAAAGCGATGGACTGCGGAATCGTAGTACGCGAGTTCGTACTTCAGTCACGCTATTACGTTCACTTTCGGCCAAATACCTTTGGGGAAAGGTATCCTCCCAGCTATGGGTTAAATAGTACCACTACTGTTCTTTTAGGAGAATAGCATTGGCATTAAATGACCTACGAAGGTTTATATGCCATTAAACAAAAAAAACCAACAACAAACAATTAAAAAGCTATTATACAGATTAAAAGTGTTATCATTGATAATATTCATTATATTAATTTCATCACGTTTAATATTAGTGCTTTGTTTTTTGTTTTGTTTTTTTCTTGATTTTGTAGGAGAATGGACCTGTGTTTGGTATTTATATTTCTCCACAAGTTTAATGTTGAAGATAGGTTTTGAATAGGGCATAATATAAGCATGTATTATATAGGCACATGGATAAAACAAATGAATGAATAAGGCCAGTGAAATAAATGAGTGAAGATATGAAACAAATAATGGTTGTAAAACGGCTTGGACAAAATGAACATTTGGTCAAAGAGAAAGAGGGTGCTTGAAGACGACGTATTTATAGAAAATACCGTCTTGTAGGTGGCTCAAAGACGCAGGACTTGAATTTACGCACGCCGACGTAGTTGTAAGCATATCATGTGGTCCTCCTGGCCAATGGTTTCCACAGACTGAACATTGAGCGTCCGCCATCTTTGTGGGAACAAGTGGCATACCGCCCAAAATAATTTATAGGAGTGTAAAGTCCTATAATTTACCCTGCTGAAATTGGGGTGCGTCTTATACACCGTCAAAGACGGTTATTACACATGTGTGAATGTTTTAAATCCAACAATTCAAAAGTACTCAGTACTAACAGAAAAAAAAAAATCTATTTCTGAAATACAAATGTCTGTGACAAAACCAAAATTAAATCAAAAATCTTTTAACAAACAGCTGACTAATAAAACTCACAAACCACTAAAACTTAATTTACAAAGAATGAAAATCGACAAAATTCTTCAAACATGAATGCACACACATATACTTAGGGGTTTTTTTTTTGGGGGGGGGGGTTAATGTGCAATATAATATGATGTAAAATTAGGTTTAACATTCCCATCACACCTGCTGCAATACACGAGCAAATGTAGATTTTCATGTAAAAAAATGTATATATTCTTCGAAATTAACACTTTCGCCTAAACCTCTACTATGAAACATGCGAAAATATTCTTAAAACACATCAATCACTTATGCAATATGACAAACAGAATATTCCAATACACCAAGTGTCATTTTAAAAGCTATTGGTACACACTGTTTCTCAAGAAAGAATTTAAATATTTGACATCGAGATCGTTCCTAAAATATTCCCATGTATAGAAACAAATGATATTTATTAATAATGAGGAATAATTTAAAATTCATGTTTAATTAAACATAAATGTAATAACCTTATTTAATCAATAAGTTGTTGGCGACCTAAGGCAAGGATGACCCGAAGTCTCCCTTTTCAAAAGCTGCTACACCGAGGTGTCGGAGAGGGCGCTACTCCATACCCAGAATTGCTCCACTCTACCCTTGATCCTCACCTTATGGTACTGAGTGCTAAATAAGGCGGCATCAAGTACCATTTTTTTAAGTCTTTGGTATGACTTGACCTGGGATTGATACCCGGCCTCCCATTGGTGAACACTCTACTCATTCAATAACGTCTATTAATTGTTGAATATTGGCGATATTTTTTAGGGGGGGCGATGGCGGGGATTGTTTATACACTGCGATGGTAAAATCATTGTAACACATTTACAAAAAAGGACCAATAAATCTTATGAAAGAAAATGGTTTTCCACAAAAATAAATAAATAAAAAGCAAGAAGCAGATGATATCTTGCAGAAACTATTACTGACGCAGATTATCAAGCACTTTTTTTTGCAAATATATCTGCTCCAGCCGAATCTCTGCCACACTGCCTGGAGCCAACAGCAAGAGGGGTTGGTCTCTCTGTGAACTCAGATAAAACAGAATTGATGTGTTTTCATTAAGATGTTTTAATCTCCTCATTAAAAGGCAAACTTCAGAAATTAGTAGATCAGGTCTTATATCTCATTAGCAATATCTCATCTACTGAAAGTGATGTCAACATTGTTGTTGTTGGTGACCTTAGTCAAGGATGACTCGAAGGCTCCCTTTCCGATTGCTACTACACCAAGGTGTAGGGGAGGGCACTACTCGTTTCCCTGGATTTCTCCACTTTACCCTTGATCCCTAATATATTGCTGGATGTTAAGCAAGGAGGCATCAAGTACAATTTTTTTTGAGTCTTTGGTTTGACTCAACCTGGTATTAAAACCAGGTCTCCCGAGCCATCGGCGAACACTCTAACCATCATGCCAATGTCCGGTCCATTGACAGGTTATTGATTATATAGAAATCTGATCTCTCTGACGAAATAAAATCAGAATTTTTCTTGAAGCTGCATTCTTAGTACATGGTTGTTCCACTTAGACTTTAACGAAATTCTTTAAGAAAAAGGCTGGAAAAGTAAGGACAAACTCTTCACTGACATTATCCTATGGACTATTATTCATGGGCACACCATGAAAAAATTGCAAAAATTTACAATGATCAGCTTTGTGTGAACACTAGATGTTGTCTTGAGGACTTGCAAGAAGAGATGGCTGATAGGGATTGTTGATTAGATAAAGTCAAAGGAATCTTCACAGTCAGCATGCCATTAAGATATTGATTCTGAAATTATTCATGAATCAATACTAAAAATAATTTATAATACATTTCTATTACAAATTTGTTGAATAAAATCGTTAGCCGCATTCAGAAATTCTGTTTAGAACTTTTTTTTTTTTTTTTTTTTTACTTTGAAAGAAAGAGACTAGAACAAAAGAAAAAGGTCTCTAAATTTAAAGATAAAAAAATAGAAATTTAGGTAATGTGGGGCTCGAGTAGGTGCTATCAGTGTGGCTAAACAAAAAGGGATTGAAAACATTTGTTGGCTGGGGCTGTTAGATACTGTCAGCCTTCTCCCACTATATGAAGAACTAAATATACTGGGCTCTTTAGCTTTGCTAAGGCAACCAAAGTTGCAAAAGGAAAAACTCTGACGTTAAAATCTGAGGACCTTTGTTTGGTAGAATCAATGGCACATTGGTACATCTTCCTTCAGTCAGCTGGGACTGTAGAATATACCAACTGCATCTTTGTGGAAGGGTAAGACCCCTCCCCTCACCTAGTGTGCTGGATATAACACAAAACCCTCTGAAGGTGAGATTTCAGTCTTGGAGCTTTAAGAAAAGTGGAGTACAGAAGTTCACAATCATTGTCGTTACTCCCAAGTATACCCCACCCTGGCCAGGAGTGTTAGCACCTGATAATTCAATCTATGTGTCAAATAGAACAGTTTTATATATATATATATATATATATATATATATATATATATATATATAGTTGGAATCATTTAACTGCGTGTAAATGAATAGCGTTCAATAGAACAATTAGTGTTAAATAATATACAAACAAATGATAAATATTAAATAGGATTATTACTATTACATAACAATACATGAAACCATTTAATTGTATGGAAACAAATGATCAATTCTAAATAGAATTAAAAGTACTGGATAGTCGTATTTAAACCATTTCACTCTGTGCAGACAAATCATTATCAAATAAAAGCATTTGTGTTGGCTAAAAATACTTGAATCCATATAACTGTATGCAAACAAATGAGCTATAACTCATTAAAAAATAAAATTACCTCCAAATTATTCTCTTACAAATCATATATATATAAATAAGAATTTCTTTCAATGGAACAGATTGTGAGTTCTAAAACTACCTCCAACCTTTTCTCTTACAAATCATATATATATATATAGCTTTACCTCCAATCTTTTCTCTTACAAATCATGTATATATATATATATATATATATATATATATACACAAGAATAGCTTTAAATGGAACATAGCTTGTCAATTCTAAAATCACCTCCAAACACACATGATTATAAGAATAGATTTAAATAGAGCATAGATTATGATTCTAAAAAAAGACCTTTTTTTTTCTGTCACATCTTCTGACAAACATGCTGATAACAAGCAGTAGCAAGGAATAAGTAAAAGTAGTTGACAACAAAGTGGGGGAAAAAACACACAAAAAAGTCTCTCTAGAGGAATTGATACAGCTGAGGTTTTTTTTCTTTTATTCAAAGAATCTTGCTGATCTAACAAGGTTATGCAGCCCTAAAGCCATGGATGTCAAGCCCATACTCTGAGCTATAGAAGCGAATCCAGTGAGTAGCACTTGGGGAGTATTAGGGTAGCTTTGCATCTCACAGTCCAGTGTGGTTCATTACCTTCATGACCTCTGCAAAAACTGTTATATTGTGCTTCAAATAACTAAAATATTGCAAAACTTGGACTAACCCTCATAGTATAATAAAATCAATTTTTTCTTATTTCTCAATAATACCTGCATCCGAAAATATAAGTTCTAAAAAGAGTCAGCTTTAGGTTACCCTTAACATAGTTTTACCTGGACTAAGCCACAAGTTGTAATATTTTCAGTTTTTGCTCTTCTTTTTTAAAAAAAGCTCAGACTTCTTATTCTGATTTTTGACAGTTTTGTGTTTATGCTTTTGATTTTTTTTCCTTTCCTTAATACTCATCTGCTTGGCAGATCATTTGCCCTTGATATATTCTTTATGACTGGCAATTTTTGAAAATTTAATTATATCCTCTGAGATTTTGCATCCTCATTTATTTTGACATAATAAAAAATCCAATGTCACCTGTTAAATCACTCTTAACTCTTGAATCACTGACGTATATATTTCAACATCAAAAATGATCGCTAAATATATCAACTGTTTTCATCAAGTTGCGTAACTAAAACCAAATTTAGGATTGCCCAGTGGGCTGGGGCTGTAAAATACACAGACTTCTTCTCTGCAGAGGGGTAAGACCCCTCCTCAATGAGTGTCCTGGATATGATACTAAACAATCTGATGGTGAGGTTCCAGTAATGCTGGAGCTTTGAGGAATGTGGAGTACCTCTTGATTGCTATCACTCCCAAGTCCACTCAGGCCTGGAGTGGTATTACCTGATGAGAGTTCTATCTATGAGTTAAATAGAATTAAACTGTGGTTTGAGTTTACTGGTTTTGGCAATTTATTGCATAACCAGACATGCAGGACACTACTGGAGAAGCAGAGACGAGCTCATAAGTGATGTACTCCTATTGTCCCCCACATATGGCCGAGCAAAAGCGGGACAACTAACTGAAACATACATACAGCAGCTATGTGAGGATACGGGATGTAGCCCTGAAAACCTGCCAGAGGCAATGAATAATAGGGAGAAGTGGCGAGAGAGGGTCAGGGATATCCATGCTGGCGGCACGACATGATGATGATGATGCTAAATTAGATTGTTTAAAATAGAACTGTTTGGACATTTAAACTGCATAATTATGCTGAACTGATTAGTCTGAAATAAAACTCTTTTGACAGTAACTCTGTGTATTGCCCTGTTGAGTGGGGCAGTAGAATACACCGACTGCACCTCTGCAGTGGGGTAAAAAAAAACAACGAGTGTCCTTGATATGACACTAAACAATCTGATGGTAAGGTTCCAGTGATGTTGGGGCTTTGTGGAATGCGGAGCACACCTTCATTACTATTGTTCTGAGGTCCACTCTGACCTAAAATGGTTGTACCAGATAGGGCCCTATCTATGGGATAAATAGAATTAATCTGCACACAGTTTGACTAAACTGAATAGCTTGAAATAGAAAATTTTTTTGACAATTAAACTGTGTATTCATGCTAAACTGAATTGTTTGAAATAGAACTGACCCTTCAAGTAGGGACCTCTGAACAGGATATTCCAGCTGTATGAACAAGAAAATGGCTCCTGTGCATTGACAGCCAGAAGCTTATCACATAAATCATGAACTGGAAAGGAGTGTAAGCATTATGAAATTATATATCCACAATTACCCACAGATAGAATGGTCAGGTGGTAGGGGCAAAAGTAATTAAGGTGTCAAGAGGTTCAGAAAGTGGCCAGCGGGTGCCCAAAAGTGGGGGCAGGTGGTATCTGGCGGACCTCGGTTGAGAACTTTCCATCAAGGAAGGAAGGACAATAGACCCTGAAAATGGAATCGTGGTTAAAGAAAAGGTCAATATGCAGTCCTCCATCAGCTTGTGTCTGTGTCCTTCATCTTTCTCTCTTTCTCTCTCTCCCATACTTACAGCTAATTTCAGACCGTTCAAGTAATAAAAAAAGAGACTTATCGACTTATATTTTTGTAAAGAATGTGTAAAGGTCACATCATTCCTTCAATCCCCACAGCTATATATAAAAAAATAACTTAGGCTAAATCGAATTGTTTGAAATAGAACTGTTTGATCATTTAACTGTGTGTAAACAAATGACTGATGTTTGATTGAATTGTTAGTGATACAGAGCAATACTTGGAACTATTTGACTTTGTTGACTAATTCTAAATTGAATTGTTTGAAATAGAACTGTTTGATCATTTAACCGTGTGTAAACAAATGACTGATGTTTAATTGAATTGTTAGTGGTACCGAGCAATACTTGGAACTATTTGACTTTGTTGACTTATTCTAAATTGAATTGTTTGAAATAGAACTGTTTGATCATTTAACCGTGCATAAACAAATGACTGATGTTTAATTGAATTGTTTGTGATAATATAGCAGTACCTGGAACTACTCAACTTTGTTGACTTATGTTTTCAAACATATATGTCTAATATATATGTATAAACCGGATTGGGTGGGTTTACAATGGTTGATATGCCATAAAACCAAACATTCTTAAATCTTACCTTTGAGGAGAATTTTCAGCTTTGAAACCAAGAGAAAATTGAATGAAGCTATCTCTTATAATTATGGACTGTGCTGCACTTGCTAAATTCTGTCAGGTAAATTCATCATAAGATAAATTTACCACCTGTAAATTCTTCATAGGTAAATTATTCCTGGCTAAATTCAGAACTTGATAAGAAGTTAAAAGTTTTGGGTTAAGGAAACGCAAAGTTATAAAAGCAAAATGATAAAATGAATTTACCAGGAATTGTTTAATTGAACACTGGCTCCATAATTTTGTTCTTAATTGTCACCAACACTTTGTCTATAATTCACTACTTTATTATATCAGTTGCTTTTTCAAAATTTTATTCATTCTATGACTTGTCTTCAAAAAGTAACAAAACGAATCCTGTATTTACCAAGAAAGAACTGAATAATGAATGAAACATTAATTTTTTTTCAAAGTATTTCCCTTGGCTTTAGACCCCTTTTATTTTTGTAAGTTTTCCAGTGATTGAAGCACATCTGAAATTTTCCATTTGATACGATATGATCTTATGCCATCATTTGAATGTCTTCTATGGTCTCAAATCTTACTCTTGTGATGAATTGTCTATTTAAGAAACAATACACACAGGGAACTAGCTCTGGTCAGTATATAGGGAATTGCACTAACAAAATCCTGTTTTACCAAAAGTATTTCATTTAATTACAGAAATAGGCTTTGTCTTTTTAATATCAGCTCTGTAAACATCTACTTAACACCATTTTATATTTCTCAGCTGTTTTCATGTCCTCATTTAAATTTTTAAAAGTTTCTTTACTTTTTGGCCAAACTTTGTAGAGCAGCATTTATATATTATTGAGCTTACATTCATTCCTGTTAAAGGTTTCTTCAAAATAAAGGTGTGTTCAAGAAGTGATTTGACTGAAGCAGTATTTACTAATATAAAAATTCTAAATGAATTAAACATTGTCTTTAAAATATTCCCCATGTCTATTAGGACATTTATTTCAGTGAGTTTTCCATTGGTTGAGGCATCTCTGAAAATTCTTTTCATATAGAATGAAGCTGTTGCATTGCATTTCTTTAAATGTCCTCCATGAAAAAGAGACTCATATCGGCAAATAAGAATCTGTGAATTCTTTAAAAAAACAATATGTATGAAGAGTGTTGTATATTGGAAGGTATCTTTTCTTAAAAAACAATATGTATTAAGTGTGTTGACAATTGGAAGGTATCTTTTCTTAAAAAAAAAAAACAATATGTATAAAGAGTGTAGAATATCAAAACCGGAGCTGGATTTACAAGGGCCATACGATAAGTTCCCAGACTTTTTTTGTATGGGCACTTTTATTGATAGCACTTACATGAAACTCTAGTCTCCTTTGAATTAATCTCCTCCGGTTGCAATAAACTTGTCGCACTGTTCCAGCAACTTCTGGAAGGCCCCATGGAAGGCCTCTTGTGTGAGCGTGTCAGTGACCTTCGTCACAGCCTCTTTCATCTCCTCAATTGTCTCATAACGACAGCCTCTGAGCTTAGAGAATAACCAAAAGTCACTGGGAGCAAGGTCTGGACTCTAGGGAGGCTGAGGAAATGTCTTGATGCCCATCTTGGTCAAATAGACTGTGACAAGGATAGAGTTGTGGACTGGTGAATTGTCCTGGTGGAAATGCCATTGACCCTATTTGAAGAGTGCTGGCCTCTTACAACGGAATCTCTTCCTGAACTCCCTTAAAATCTCAACATAGTAACCCTAACCCTAACCCTTTGGCCAATCAACTCTGGTGTATTGACTTCCTTACTCCTCCCATACCTCTCATCATCCCTCACTGACTCCCTGCCTTCTTTGAATTTCTTATGCCACTCAAAAACTGATGCCCAATTCATGCAAGATGGTCAAAAAGCAGTCTGAAGCATTCCATACGTTTCTGTGGCATATTTCCAAGTTTAAAACAGAATTTTATTGCATATCGTTCTTCTAAAGTGTCAGATTGGATTTTTGAAATTCACCATCTGTGACAATTAGGCTTTAATAGGGTGTATTCCAATTCCTGCTGTAGCTGTTCATTTAAACCTAAAATCATAAAAACTGGTCAGTCATCTCATAAGATGTATAGCAATAACATAGTGAATTTTCAAGAGTCTACAACAATTTTAAATGCCCATACAAAAAAAGGCTGGAAACTTATATGCACCTCGTACCTTGAAAGAAAGGTTCTTCAAAATTGGCAATTAACTCTAATTCCAGAACGTTTTTCATTGGTCTAAGCACCTCTCAAATTCCTTTTGATATGATGTAAATTCATGCTGTCATATTTCTTTTGATATCCTCAAATCTTACTTGAGATTAATTTTCATTTTAGGAATCAAGAAAAAGTCAAATTGAGCTGAGGATCTGATGAGTAGGGTGAATGCTTCTCTTTCACAATCCTGTTATGCACCAAAAAATGCCCATAAAAATGTATATAGTTGTATTTTTCATAATTATTTATTTAAAAATTTATTTCTTAATCTATCCATCGAGTCAGCTGAGGTTTTAGAATAAACCAATGGCATCACTTCCCTCAATGTATGACTCACAATTTCTATAAGCTTTATAAACATTAACATGTAGAAAGTGGTGTTCATAAGTGTTTGAACAAGTAGAAAATCTGTTTTGTTATTGCTTTAGACTGAAGCAGCCATTGAAGGTTTTGAGTTGAGGGATCCAAATTAACTTAATAATTTGGAAACTCTTCCTAATACCAAAGTGAGTTCACTTATTTGATTTCCCTGGTTAGTGATAAACAAAATTTTTAATGGAGAGAGTAAAAAAGAGCCCTTTCTTTTTTAAATAGAATTATCATTTATAATCAAAAACTTTGAAAATATAACAATCAAGGTAAGAACTATAGTTTGAGACCTGTGAATAGTATCAATTATAACTGTTACTAAAATTTATTATGATTATAATTATATATATAATTATAATTACATATTATCAATTATAACTATTACTAAAATTGACTATAATTATATTACATATTATCAATTATAATTATTACTAAAATTATTATTATGATTATATGTATATAATTATAATTATATTACATATTATCAATTATAACTATTACTAAAATTATAATTATGATTCAGATAGATAAGATTAGAGACTGGGTGGAAGATAGACAATCCAGGATAGCCTGGCAAACAATAAACGAAGTAAGAAGAAGGAAGAGCACAGCCAAAGCAAAATTGAAAGCTGCAAGCCAACAAGAAAGAGTAAAACTGTGGGAACAGCATTTCAAAAATCTACTAGGAAACCCACGGAAAATAACGGATGAACCGATCACTAGAATTATCAGTAAGCAATTAGACATTAAACTAGGTCCCTTCACCAAAGAAGAACTTGACTCAGTTCTTAGAAGAATTAAAAATAAGAAAGCTGCAGGGCTAGACGAGATCCCCCCCAGAAGTGTGGAAGACTAGACAATTCGACGATATACTGCTCCGGCAATGCAACGCAGTCTATTGTCAAAACAGGATAGTAAGATGGATGAAGGGATGCATCCTTCCTTTCCCTAAAAAAGGCGACCTCAGACTAGCCAAGAACTACCGAGGGATAACACTTACATCCATAGCAGCCAAAATATACAATGCCCTACTACGAAACCGCATAGAACCCAAAATAGACAACATCCTTAGGAAAAACCAAAATGGCTTCCGGAGAAATAGATCCACAACCTCACAAATACTGACCATCCATAGAATCCTTTAAGGCGTTCGGGCAAAAAACCTTCAGGCGACATTACTATTTGTCGACTTTACCAAGGCCTTCAATTCCATACACAGAGGGAAGATGGAGCAAATCCTACTAGCATACGGCCTGCCAAAAGAAACCGTAGCAGCGATAATGATTCTCTACAGAAACACCAAAGTGAAAGTACGTTCACCAAATGGAGACACGGAATACTTCAACATTGTTGCAGGAGTACTACAAGGAGACATGCTAGCCCCGTACCTCTTTATCATCTGTCTAGACTACATGCTTAGAACTTCGATAGACAAAATCAGAGGAAATGGCTTCAAGCTGACTAAGAGAAGAAGTAAAAGATACCCCGCAAAAACAATCACGGACGCCGACTACGCTGATGACGAATACGCCAAATCAAGCAGAGACACTACTGCATAGTCTGGAACGAGCCGCAGCTGGCATTGGCCTCCATGTCAATGCACACAAAACTGAATATATGTGTTACAACCAAACGGGCAACATTGCCACACTAGACGGAGTCTCTCTGAAACTAGTAGACGAATTCACCTACCTAGGAAGTAGCATCTCATCAACCGAAAAAGACATCGACACACGACTGATGAAGGCATGGACAGCTATCGATAGGCTCTTGATCATATGGAAATCAGACCTAACCGATAAAATGAAACGCAGTTTCTCCCAGGCAGCGGTTGTGTCGATACTGCTATATGGATGCACTACATGGACGCTAACTAAATGGCTGGAGAAGAAACTAGACGGAAATTACACAAGAATGCTGAGAGCAGTATTGAACAAGTCCTGGCGACAACACCCCATGAGACACCAACTATACGGACACTTGCCCCCCATCACGAAAACTATACAAGTTAGACGAACCAGACACGCGGGACACTGCTGAAGAAGCAAGGACAAGCTCATAAGTGATGTACTCCTATGGACCACCGCATATGGCTGTGCAAAAGCAGGACGACCAGCTCGAACTTGCATACAGCAACTATGTGAGGATACAGGATGTAACTTTGAAGACCTGCCGGAGGCGATGAATGATAGGGAGAAGTGGCGAGAGAGGGTCAGGGATATCCGTACTGGCGGTACGACATGATGATGGTGATAATTATATTACATATTATCAATTATGACTATTACTAAAATTAATTATAATTATATGACTATTACTAAAATTATAATTATATTACATATTATCAATTATAACAATTACTAAAATTATAATTATGATTATATATATATAATTATAATTATATTGCATATTATCAATTATAGCTATTACTGGTCTTAGAAAACGTCCACGGATATTAAACACAGAACCTGTTTGTTTCTTTTTTTTTTTTTAACTGTCAAAGATAACAAAGACCATTAAAAATTTTGAGTAGTGGCATGTGTGTGCATGTAAATACATCTTTCTTCCTCTCTTATATATACATATAAATAATGGAAACACCTGAAAATTTCAAGCAAATTTATTTTAATATGGTTTTCTGATTTCAGCCCTCCCGTGAAATCTAACTTTGTGCAGCTCCCTTCTTAGAGTTTCCAAGGAAACCGGGTTCTGGAGATGGTCATTAAGCTCTGCAATAATTTTCGGAGCTCTATTCTTGTAATCCTTCCCAGCAATTCACATAAGAGTCTGACGGTCCCTCTCAGATAGCTTTTGCTTTCTTTCATAGTTTTGCTTTGATGAAGAGGTTTTTCCTTCTTTCACAAATGCTGTCATTACTTTCGAGACAGTACTCCTAGCTATACCAAATAATTAATCAGTTTTTCTTATAAAAGCGCCTGCCATAGAAGCACCAACAATTTGACCTCTTTTAAAGTCTGATAGATCCGCCATTTTAATGAATTTTGATTAATTTCTTCTGATGATATCTATCAAACGAAGAACAATTTTAGTAAAATAACATGAGAAAATTTGATAAATCAGAAAATATAGAAATAACAAACGTTTCATGATTTTATAGGAGTTTCATAATTATAATACTAAAATTCTAGGTGTTCCCATTATTTTGTCGTTATGATTCTTTATGCATGTATGAATCTGCATATGAGTATACAACAATAGTATAACTCCTAATTACATTTTATGGTGGGTGTAGGACCCCTTTACTGAGCCTACCCAAAATAGGAACTGTATTTTTTAGCCTGTCTTCACATCTCCATGTCTGGCCTTCAACTATCTTTCTTTTCCTGTTTTCTATCCCACATCTACTCTAAAGGCTTTTCCATTTCTGTTTCTTCTAACCAATTTTAGGCAACGGCCAATTTGCTACTGATATATTTCTATTTTTAACCTGAGCAACAGCTGCTATCCTGATCTAGATTTGGGACCCCTCTTATTCCCTTCTCCCCCACCATCGTGCCTCTCTCTCTCTAACTTGAATCTCTTTTTCATGTATATCCCCCTCTTTTCCACTGTCCTATTGTTGACCTCTAAATCTAGCTAGGAAACAACTTACTAGTAAGACAATCAACAGGAGTCTCTAATAATATTACATATATACAGTACTACTAATAGTATAACTCCTTATTTCTATTCTCTTTTTGACCATTACAATGTAAAAAGTATTGTTCATAAGTATTTGAACGAGTAGAAAATTTGTTTTATTGCCAAAGATTGAAGCAGCCATTCAGGATATTGATTTGAGGAATCCAAACTTTCATTTTTAATGATTTGGAAACTCTTCCAGAGAGTAATATGAATGCACCTTTCAATTCCTATGGTTGATTATGAAAAAATTACCTATTCAATTATGTTTTAAACAAAAACATTTTCCAGAAAATTAGTATTTACAGTCAGTAAACATGTCAGTTGTAATAGAATTTGGTTATTACATAAAGTTTTAATTCTCTAGACCAGGCATTTAGAAACCAACTATCTGTTTGTTTAATTACTTATGAGAAGTACTGTACTGGATTTGTGTTATTTATATTATTATTACATTTGTATTGATTAGATAATAATCATAAGTAAGGAATAACTGTCTCTGTGTTATAACCCTTTAGTCATAAGTCAAGGGTGATTTATTTAACAAATGTATATTATGAATATCTATTTGTGTAGAACTGCCTATTTAAAGGGCATTAAAGTTTTGGCAAGCACTGCTGAATTAGTCAGGGAGAACTGCTACAAGCAATTATAATAAGGTCAATTGGCAGTTTGGGCTAAGATCTTATATCAGAATATTGAAAAAATGGATGAAAATAAATTGGTTTTAAAAAAAAATCAATCCAATATAAATATTATTTTAGAAGGTTTCTTTTTGCTTTTTAGTATTATCTTATGAATAATCTATGTAATTATGACATGGTGAAAATCACTTGAAACAAATGGATTTGTACCCCCTGAGGAGTCTCTCAAATAATATGCAAACATCCCTAGAGGGTAAGCTTGGGAAAAAAGAAATTATTTTAAACATCACTATTAAGATGATACTTGGAGATGAACAGCTTTAATTGCTTTGTTAAAAGGGTATGAGACAAAATGAAAAGTAACCAACAAAAATATAGTCACCTTTTTTTTTTCTTCTTTGTTTAGGATAATGATATATAGAAAAGTAAAAAAAACAAAACGCATAGTAATTATTGCCAAAAAAACAAAAATGAATTGAAATCTATCATCATGGTACTTCCTATCATTATGGGAGTACCATACTCTAGAGATTAAGGATGTTCCTTGAGTAGCTCAAAATTTCATGTGACATTGGCATGCTTTGAAATTCAGTAATCCTTTAAAGTAAACACATTTTAAGAAATACACTTACTATCAATCTAATGACTCTAAACACTGAGTTACAAACAGCAAAACCAGTTGTAGAGATGGACACTGTTCAAAGACTTAACCTCTAGCCCAGGAAGAGTAGAGAATTAGGCATGGCTGGGTGGGAAAGATGATCAACAGGGAACTGTGCAAATATTTGGTTGTTTGGGTTTATGGCATATCAATCTCTGTAGGTTATTTAATGCCAAATACGTTTTTATACATATAAACAGTTCTATTTCAAACAATTCAGTTTAGTTTAAGTACATAGTTTAATTGTCAAAAACATTTCTATTTCAAGCTATTCAGTTTAGTTAAACAGTTCTAATTCCAACAATTCAGTTTAGAATAAGTATATTTTTTCAAAACAGTTCTATTTTTTAAAAATTCAGTTCAGCATAAGTTCGCAGTTTAGTTCCAGTCAACCCATACATATGATCCTATCAGAGTGGACCTGGGAGCAAAGGCAATGAAGGAGTACTCCACATTCCCCAAGGCTTCTGCATTACTGGAACCTCACCCTCAGATTGTTTAGTGTCATATCCAGGAGACTTATTGGGGGTGGTCATACCCTTATGCCAAGAAGCAGTCAGTGTATTCTACAGCCTCAGCCAACTGGGCAACTCGGCAAAGAATGAATTTATAGTACAAACCAATACTATATACACACATAAATAAGTTAAATTTATATATAGATGAATAGATGATGATGAGAATATTAATTAAGAAGAAAGTGAGGTAAATGATAATGATATTAAATTTGAACGAAATTAAGATAATTATGAACCAGACATGCAGGACACTGCTGGAGAAGTAGGGACGAGCTCATAAGGGATGTACTCCTATGGACCCCTTCACATGGCCGAGCAAAGTCAGGGCGACCAGCTCGCTCCTACATACAGCAGCTCTGTGCCGATACAGGGTGTAGCTCTGAGGACCCACCAGAAGTGATGAACGATAGGGAGAGGTGGCGAGAGAGGGTCAGGGATATCCATGCTGATGGCACGACAAGATGATGATGATGATGATGAAAGGCTGAAATATCACTAATGTGTGTGCTCAGCATAAGAGTGTTTGCATTATCAATTGACTATTGTGTACAATACCCAAAAGCAGCTTCCTAAAGCAGCTAAGTATTTCATATGACAAAGGCAGATATGTTTTGAAAAAGGCACTTCATGTCTCAAGTCATTGACCTGATGCGGAGTGATGAATAGCAAAGTCAGTCATTGAGATCAATTCTCTTCAAATCAGAAGACGAGATAAAAGCCCAAACCTCCGAGAGATTCAGAAATTCATTATTACAGCTCCACCACTTAAAAAAAATATTATCTATGTAAACCATTTTTAATATCTCTTTAAAAATATATCAATTCTTAGTTCTCATATCATTATAAGACTATAACTCACTTTACATCACAGGAAATGTTCTACTTAGTAATGAATAAATATAGAATCCAAAGTACATATCGCAAACAATATTACTACATGGTAATATATAGACATTATAAGTGTTACATATTGACCCTCGACCAAGCCGTCAATCAAGAGACGAAACAGGGGCATCCAGTCGAAGGTATTGGAAATTCCCCTTGACATGTGAACGTGGTTGAATTCGGTGCAGATGCATACGCCCACAGGAAGCAGGTGGGTGTCAAACAATTATATAACCACGTGCCACAGATGGCTTGAGACAGTCAGTTGGAATCAGTTCAAGTTCAGTTCCAGTCGCAGTTAGAGATAGGATGCCCACAGAGTGAGAACCAGCTCCAGACAGAGGGCTTGGGCCCTCAGTGACTTCCGGTTGAGTAGCCCAGCCAGAATGCGAAAGAAGTGCTGCTATGGTCAGAGGAACTTGGGGTCAATATGTGGCAGTCTGTCTCCATCTCCAACTCACCTCTCATACATAACCAACATCAACCCTTTCGCAACCCTTTCGAGAATAAAGTGTAAGAGGTATATTTTTCATAAAGAAGCGTGTTCATTCGTTCATTGAAGTCGTCATTATGTTTCTGCTTACATCTGCATGTATATGAGTAACACAATATAAGGAAGAAAAAAATTCTTTTTTTCTCTAAAACAAAAAGGAATAGAAAAATATCACAAAAAAGGGGACTTGGCACAGTGGTTATTTCTGTCGTTGGAGTTCTGGGTACTATATTAAAGAGATTAAAGTTGTTTTTTGGGCAGCTTGGCATTTAATGTACCATTGGCACTCTCTTAAAGTCAGCAGTTCTTAACCCTAGTTGGCTGGGGCTGTAGAATAAACTGACTGCTTCTCTGCAGAGGAGTAAGACCCCCCACTCCACCAACGAGTGTCTAGATATGACATTAAACAATCTGATGGTGAGTTTCCAATAATGCTGGAGCTTTGAAGAATGCAAAGTACCCCTTCACTGCCATCGCATCCAGGTCAACTCTGTACTGGACTGGTAGCCTCTAAGAGGGTCCTATCTATGGGTCAAATGAAACTAAATTGAAATAGAACTTATTTGACATGTAAACTAGGTACTTATATAAAACTGAATTGTTTGAAATAGAACTGTTTTGACATTTAACTGCGTGTAAACACAATTGATAAGTATACTAAACTGAATCAATTGAATTAGAACTGTCTGACTAAAATGAATAGCTTGAAATAGAAATGTTTTGGACAATTAGGCTGTGTACTTATGCTAAACTGAATTGTTTGAAATAGAACTGATTATTTGTATGAATATGGATTTGGCATTAAATAACCTACAAAGGTCGATATGCCATAAAACCCAACCAACCAACTAAGCATGTTCAATTTTTGTTGAAGGAAATGGAGTTAGTAAATCTGTTTGCATTTTACTTTGCACTAATACCTTTGAAAAAGGCATGAATTCATCTGCCCTTAACCAGTTTTGTGTAAATAGGGCAGACTAGGTTCTTTCTCCTTGGTTTGGCAACCAGTATAAAACAAAAAAAACTGAATTCAAACCACCTTTACTCTGCTTAAAAATTGGCCTTCTCTCACATCCTATCTGTAATGGAGAGGTTGGATAAAGGTAAGACCCATATGGTGTAACAGTTATCACAAATTATACACATAAAGACAAGCCATATGCAACATGCCAGTGCACCACCTAGTGTGATATAGCCCAGCTGGCTGGGGCTGTAGATTAGACCAACTGCATCATTACAGTGGAGTAAGACCTCTCCCAATGAGTGTCCTTGATATGACAAAATAATCTAATGATGAGGCTCCAGTGTTGGAGCTTTGGAGAATGCGGAGTACCTGTTCAATGCCACTGCTCCCAGGTTCACTCTGGCATGAAGTGGTTGCACCTGATAGGGTCCTATCTATGGGTCAAATAGAACTGTGACATTTAAACTGAGTGCAAACAAATGGCTTATGCTAAGCTAAAATGTTAGAAATAGAACTGTTTGATCATGTAACTGTGTATAAACAAATGACTGATGTTTAATTGACTTTTTCACAATGCATAGCAATATTTAACTATGTGGAGGGGTTGGGTAATGATGAAGGTGCATATGGCATAACATTTATCATCCTAGGAAATGAACTTGGAGAGCTAATTTCAAATACCAGATAAACCTGTTTAAAAAAGGCATGAACCCATATTTTCTCTTTCCTCTCAGCCATGGTTAAAATAAGTCAGACTCGGCAACCGATCTAGGAAAAGGAAAAAATCTGAATTCTAACCAACTGTAAGGGTCTTAAAATAACCTTTTATCAGATCCTTCTTATGGTAGAGGCTTTGGGTAAATACATACTCACCTTAAGTTACAAGCCGTAATCTGTTTAGTAAAATGTAAATGCTGAAATTAAAAGAATTTATACTTTATAATATTATGAAAGAAAAAAAAAAATTCCTGTTAACTAATTCAAATATGTTTTTAGAATGATAGTTATACTGATGATCGAGTGAAGAAGAAAAAAAGGAAGTTATGAGTTGAATTATTATAAAGAAATATATAGAGTTAAATAATAATGCAATAAATAAAGAAAATTAAAAAAATCTACTGAACTAAAGTTCGAACAGTTACGAAAGTAGGGGTTCAGTACTCAAGTTGTTCTCATTGTCATTGATATGCCGATTCTCACTCATGCATAAGAACCATTCTCAAGAGATTCAAGATGTTCTTTGTGAAAATAGGCATTTTTTTTTACTATGTTGAAACTCTTCCATCATCAAGCCTTGGAAATTCAGATATTTTGAGAAAAATACTTGCTGTTGAAAGTCAATGACTGGGTGCTGAGTTCCAAACACGTGAACCCAACTATTGGTTAAACACTACCACTAACACTAACACTACTGTTCTTCCACAAAAATAGCTTTGGCATTAACTAACCCACAAAGGTTGATATGCCACAAAACAAAGAAACTAAAGCCATAAGCGTCTAGCGTATTTAATATGCATACATTCTGTAACCAGAGGAAGAGTTTAATGTGCATAGCGCTCTTCACTCAATGAAAGTTGTAAATTATTAAGGAATTGATCCTTACCAAGTACTTGACCCATGTAATCTTCATTGTCCTCAGAGTTGAAGAAGAATTAATTAATTTTTCATTAGTACAAACATACAAGCATTTATGAAAGAGACAGTATAGCAATTAAAATGTTGCTGCTAGAATTGAAAATAGTGTCTAGAGTCAATGACCTGATGCTGAGTTACAAGTAACAATGTGAGAGTTTGGCTATAGGTTAAATAGCACCACTACCGTTCTTCTACAAGTATGGCTTTGACGATAACTAACCAATGAAATTGGATATACTATTAACCACAGAAACCAAATCAAATGAAATGTGAGGCAGAAAAGACAAGATGCTAGCCTTCAAGAAACTCATAATAAAAAGTGCAATCCATGTAAAACACTTATAACTTGGAAAAAAATGTATCAATCATTTTTCCTCGTGTCGTTATAAGATGATTACTTGCCTTAGGTCAAAAGGTAATTAACAATTGCCTTAGGATGCAGGTAATATCTGATTAGTAAATGGTAAAAGCTGAAATAAAAAGATCATATCTTTAATGTTACTTGGGTGAGTCAAAAGTTTTGCAATATTTTAGTTGTTAGACACACAGTTGAGCAACTCTGGATGGTTTTGTTGCAATAGTGAAGGCGACAAACTTTACAGGTTGGTGAGATACTGAGCTCTCAACCTCAGAATCTATTGTTTAGGCCCATCTGACATTACCTTAATGTCAAGGTTCTTGCAACCCAAGGAAAATTTCTTGAACCATTTGTTTACCGAACTGCAATGAACCACACCTTTACCTTTAGTTCAACAATTGTTTTTGCTTGCTTTAAATCAAATGGGTAACAGCCCAGTCAGTGTGGGCTGAAGAATACACCAACTGCATCTCTGCACAGGGGTAAGACTTCCCCAACAAGTGTCTGGGATACGACACTAAATAATGCTGGAGCTTTGGGGAATGTGGAGTACCCCTTCATTGCAATTGCTCCCTGGTCCACTCTGACCCGAAGTAGTAGCACTTGATTGGGTCCCATCAATAGTTCAAATAGAACTGTTGGACATTTAAACTGACAGCAAAAAAATAAATTGAATTGTTTGAAATAGAACTGTTTGATCATTTAGTTGTCTGTAAACAAATAACTGATGTTTAGTTGGATTGTCTGTAATACATTGTAATGCTTAGAACAATTTAACTTTGTTGACTTATTTAGTTGTCTAAATTTCTGAGACGAAGCTTGTTGATTTTTATCATTAAGGTTTTTCGGACTATTGTCTTCATCTTTATTGTTATTTCCACAACGGTTCGGCCGATATGTCCTCCAGCCTTCTTCAGGTGTTTATCGAACTTGGGAACCTTCTAGCCAAAGTAAGAACATTAACTTTATAAAACCCAAAAATTCACTCTGAATGTCCAGCAGGACACATGGCATAATGGTTATAAGCGTTGGTTCCCTGAACTTCTAAGGAGAAAATCATCTGAAGGTTGCAGGTTCAATCCTCACTACAGGCAAGTAACAGTACAGGAATACTTAACCCTTGTACCTGGTTATGGCTAACAGAATCAGAATAGGCGACCCGCATGGTTTCAATAAAGGACGTAGTGCAAAGTTCCGTGAAGGTTCCCGAGTTCGACAAACACCTGAAGAAGGCCAGAGGACATATCGGCTGAAACGTTGTGGAAATAACAATAAAGATGAAGACAATAGTCCGAAAAACCTTAATGATAAAAATTAACTTATTTATATCTAACATATATGTATAAACTAGATTTAGCGTTGAATAACCAACAAACTAATCAAACTTGTACCAAATTATACTGCATTGCTCATTCAAATTACTCATGCAAAGTTACAATAAGTAACATGTCAGTGCACCACCTGCACATGAGGCTCCCTTTTCAATTGCTACTACATCGAGGTGTAGAGGAGGGTGCTACTTCTTTCCTTGGATTACTTCACTTACCCTTGAAACATGCCTTGTAACGCAGAGTGTTAAGCAAGGAGGCATCAAGTACCATTTTTTGAGTCTTTAGTATGACTCGACCTGGGATTGAACCCCAGTCTCCTGGATCATTGATGAATACTCTAACCACTATGCCAATGGAACAAAATATTGCAAACCTTTTGACTCGACCAAATAATACTAATATATATAAACGAGATCTACAGAAAAACGAGCTAGTGGTTTGTTTACCTTTTTAACTTGTCACGACTGGGAGGGAAGAGACGTCTGTCATTTCTCATTGGCCAATTCCATTTTAAAAACTCATTAGCAGTAGCATTTTAATTTTTTTTTTAGGTGTTTGCTGTGTGGTTTTGGATGCTTGGCAAACTTTTTATTGCAGATTTGCCAGCCGGAAGAATAGTTTTGGTAGGGTTGCTTAGGAGAGCAAGTATGATGTTGGAAGACCCAAAACTTGTAAGGACCCCAAGAACATCACTGACGAGGCAATTCTGTGCACTTTTTAAAGTGTGTGACAACAATATATAGAAAGTAAAAAGAAGGGTAAAAAAATTGTTTTTTTTTTTTCAAAACCAAAAAGGAATGAAAAATTATTTTGAATGAAGGTACTTGGCACCAGGTTTGTTCTCATCATCACTGGAACACCCAAGCCATTACGTAAGAAATTAAAAATATTCTTCAAGCAGCTAGTCATTTCACATGACACTGACTCTCTCTGAGTCATCACAACACAATTACTTGCCTTAGGTCACAGGTAATATCTGTTTAGTGAAGTGTAAATCCTGAAATCAAATGAATAAATATTTCATTGTAAATTAAATGAAAAAAAAACAAAGCAATAATATCCAAGGAGAAAAAAAACAAAATTATGATAAAGAATATATCTTCCTTAATAATAATTTTAATAAATGAATTTCTAATGAATTTTTTATAAATGAGTAAATTAAAAGATGAAAACGAATTATTATTATTATTATCATGAAGAATATAAGAATATCAGTCATTTTGAAAAGAAATAATTAGTTTGATTTTGACGTAACAGTAAAACATAGTGATTATGAAAGAAGGTGAAAAACTCAACAAAACCAGGATTTTTGCCTGAAGGTTGAATGTTTAGTTTCTTTGTTTAATGGCATATCAACCTTTGTAGGTTATTTAATGTCAAAACCATTCTCCTAGAAGAACAGTAGTGGTACTGTTTAACCCATAGCCGGGAGGATAAGGGGTTTCATACCTTTTCCAAGGGTATTTGCCCAAAAGTGAATGTAATTGCGTGACTGGAGTTTGAATTCACTTACTGCAATCCTGCAGTACATCGCTTTAACAAGAACACCCCACTGAAGGTTGAAGAAGCTGTGGAACATAAAAGTGACCATAATACCAATGATAGTCAGAGCCCTTGGAATAATCCTCCTAGAAACTGGAAAAGAGCTTTGATGAAATGATTAGAGGGATGATTAAAACCATGCAGAACACACTAATAAAATCAGTCGGGGAACTTTGGAAAGTCCTGGAGACCTGGGACTTGCTGTCGCTTAGACTCCCATGAAAAACTGTCAGAGCGGGTATAAAAAAAAACAATAACAGAGAAACAATTAAAAAATCTAGGAAACAAAAGTGGGAAGAAAAACAACTGTATGGATGCTTCAAGATACCAGCTAAGAAAATTTCACATGAGATTACCTGAACCTGGTAAAGAAGAGGAAAACTGAAGAGGGAAAGTGAATCTCTTTTAATTGCTGCACAAAAAGGACAAATTGTATCAAAGCAAAACTTTGCAATATGCAATAAAATAGTAAATGTAGATTATCTGGTGACAGACATGAAAAAGGTTGATCACATAAGTGAATACAGTAAACTGGCTCAAAATTATTTGAAGACTAGTTCTGACTGAATTGGAAGGGTCATTTCCAGGGAATTGTGCAAGAGATTAAAGCTTAACTGTGCAGACAAATGATATATGTACAAACCAGAAGCTGTCCAAAAAAATGAGACAGATAAAATTCTCAAAGACTTTAAGGTCCCAACATTTGCAAAAAAAAAAACTTTTCACCCTTGGATTTTGCCATTCCAGTGGACAACAGAGTGAAAATGAAAGAAAATGAAACGATAGACAAATACATGCATTTTGCAATAGAGCCAATGAAGTTCTTGCACATGGAAGTGATAGTGAGACGAATTGTAACTGATGCATTTGGAATGGTAAAAAAGGCCCGGAAAGAATACAGGCAAAAACGAAAATCAGAGGTAGAATCAAGACCATACACACTGCAGCATTGTTAAGATCAGCTAGAATACATACAAGAGTTCTGGAAACCTGAGGAGACTTGCTATCACTTGACTTCAATGAAAAACTAGCCATTAGAATTTGTGAGAAAAAATCTCAAGGTTTGATTTGGTTTGATTGCATGTCAACCATTGTTGGTTATTTAATGTCAAATCCTGTTTACAAATATATACTGAATAGATATAATTTGTATACACATTTTGTAGATAGCATATTTAAACAAGCCTGAGCTCATTTGTTTGCCCATAGTTAAATGGTTTCAAGTATTGCTATCCTATATAAATAATTCTATTTACTACTAATTACAATTCAGTTTAGCATGTCAACAAATTTAAATGGTTCCAAGTATTGCTGTATATAACTAACAATTGAAATTAAACATCAGTCATTTGTTTACACACAGTTAAAGGATCAAATAGTTCTATTTCAAACAATTCAATTTAGCATATGTCATTTGTTTGCACACAGTTTGAATTTCAAACAGTTATATTTCACCCATCGATAGGACTCTATCAAGTGCTACACCTCCAAGCCAGAGTGGACCTGGGAGCAATGTCAATGAAGGGTTACTCCACATTCCCTAAAGCTCCATCACAACTGGAGCCTCACCATCAGATTGTTTAGTATCATATCCAGTTGGTGTGTAGGGGCAGGGGGTCTTACTGATCTGCAGAGATGCAGTCGGGGTATTCGACAGCCCCAGTCGATGGAGCTAGACTCTCAAGGAATAAAATAAGGATAAGAATTGAGATAAATAACATAAAGTTGTAACTGAAAGTTGTAGAAGAAAAAACTTAAAAGACGAAAAGAAAAGAGAAAATTTGAATCTGAGCAATATAAGTGGTAATAAGTGCTATTGGTCTGCTTAAGAAAGGGATCATACTTGATACACCCTAAATGGCAACATCACTATACAAGAAGTCCAGAAGATTGTCTTCTTTGATACTTTACATAATAAGGAGGACTCTATCCATCAAATAAATCCACCATGATAAGCCCAAGTTCAAAGAACGGATTTCGCTGCATGAGAGTACGAAACAGGACAATTCTGAAAGATAACAATAATTTGCTGAAGCTGTGAAAATTTTATAACGCTGACCATTAACATAAATTCTAGCCTACAACTCAATCTGTCCTGCTTCGTACTCTCATGCAGCGAAAGTCAATCTCAAAACTCTACGTTTGACCTATAGCTGCTGTATACATATGTACCTATCTCTCTGCACAAGCATGTGTGACATAAGGTCAATTATTAAAGAGGAATTTAACAGATTTGAATTCAGACTTTTTCTTTTCCTTGACCAGTGGCCATACCATCAACATTAAAGAGCTCATTTTGCCTTACCCAAATAATAGTTAGGTACATACCTTTCTTAAGAGTATTAGCACTATGTAAAATGCAAACAGTCTCGTTTAGGATTTGATCTCAGATCACTATGTCCTTTACCTACAATGTTAGCCATTACACCACCAGTATCAAAACTGCTGCATAGGTTGACTCCGATCCAAACGTACTGGCGGCTACCAGTAGAATTAAGGCTTTATTCATAAATCGAATAACCTAGTTATTTCTATTTAAAATGTTGTGCCATATAAGTACAGTAATAATGCCAATGTGTGTATATTCAATAAACTACTATTATGTCTCATTAAACTGTTATTATTCCAATTGTGTATGGTGGACATAATTTTTCACTGAAATCAGAATTACTTCAGTTTTATATGAAACATACAAATCTTATGCATCAGAGCTTGTAAACATATGAATTCACAATCTCTTGGGCAATCATAAAATTGTATAGATAAACCACATAATGTAGTTGTCTGACTGGCTGCCTGGGAGCTCTGACATTCCAGTTAATAGTTGGTTGGTCATTTTGTTTTACAGGGTATCAACCCTTTTCATGTCATTTAATATCAAATTAAATTTCAAACAATTCAGTTTTGTAGAAGTATTGTTTTTGTTTACAAACAATCAAATATTGAAACAGTTCTATTTCAAAATAATTCACTTAAGCATAAGTACACAGTTTAATTCAATTTAAAAACAGCTCTACTTCAAACTGTTCAGTTTAGCATAAGTATACAGTTTAAATCTCAAAACAATCCTATTTCAAGCAATTTAGTTGAGCATAAGTACACAGTTTAGTTTTATTTAACCCATAGATAGGACCCTATCAGGTGCTACCACTCCAGGCCAGAGTCAACCTGGGAGTAAAGACAGTGAAGAGGTAGTCTGCATTTTCCAAAGCTCCAACATTACTGAAGCCTCACCATCAGATTGCTTAGTGTCATATCCAGGACACTCATTGGGGGAGTCTTACCCCTCTGCAGAGATACAGTAGGGGTATTCCGCAGCCATAGCCAACCTGACCATGAAGACCTAAAGAGGAGTTGCTGAAAACCATCAGTTAAAACTCATAAAGAATTAAAAAAAAAAAAAATAATAATGCTCCAAAAGTAAATTATTGGAATGTCACCATCAGATTGTTTAGAGTCATATCCAGGACACTTGTTGTGTGTGTGTGTGGGGGGTGTCAGTCTTACCCCTCTGCAGCGAAGCAGTCGGTGTATTTTGCAGCCCAAGCCAAATGGGCAACAGTTAACGTTTAAAGTCAGTGTATCAGCTATAGGAAAAGGCATGTGAAGTAGCATTTGTATTACAATTTTATTATTTTGTATCCATCTCTGCGTTAATTTGTTAAAAATGTTTAGAGTTTAAACTGGAAAACTTTGTGGCAGTCTACTGGAGTTATGCTAAGTGTTATACATTGATTGTGACTGTTCCACTGGTTGACCACTTTGAGGTATAGCCCAGCTGGCGGGGGCTGTAGAATACACTGACAGCACCTTGGCAGAGGAATAAGACTCCCCTAATGAGTGTCCTCGATATAACACTAAACAATCTGATGGTGAGGTTCTATTAATCCAGGAGCTTTGAGGAATGCGGAGCACCTCTTCATTACCATTGCTCCCAGATCCACTCTGGCCCGGAGTGGTAGCAACTGATAGAGCCCTATCTATGGGTTAAATAGAACTAACTGCATACTTATGCTAAAATTGAATTGTTTGAATTAGAACTGTTTGACTAAACTGAATAGCTTGAAATAGAAATGCTTTTGACAATTAAACTGTACTTACATTTAAACTGCACGCTTATGCTAAACTGAATTGGTTGAAAAGGAACTGTTTTTGATACTGAAACTCTATTTACACTAAACTGAATTGTTTAATGTAGAACTGTTTTTGACATTTATCTGTGAGTAAATAAAATCTGCACATATACTAAACTGTTTGAATAAACTGAATAACTGGAAATAGAAATGTTTTTGACATATAAACTGTGTACTCATATTAAACTGAATTTTTTGAAATAGAACTATTTGCATAAAAATGGATTTGGCATTAAATAGCCTACAAAAGTTGATATGCCATAAAATCCAACCAACCAACCAACCACTAAATTTTTTGAAATAGAACTATTTGCATAAAAATGGATTTGGCATTAAATAGCCTACAAAAGTTGATATGCCATAAAACCCTACCAACCAACCACTCTGAGGTAAAGGTTTTGATTTTAGCCGTGTCATATAAGTCAATCCCGTGGTTATTTGGGATATTATCAGGCTTAAAAAGTAACATCATGTCATGCCGCCAGCACGGATATCCCTGACCCTCACCCACCACCCTTCTCTATCATCTATCACTTCTGGCAGGTCCTCAAGGTCACATCCCATATCGACACAGACCTGTTGTATGTAGGTTCTAGTTGGTTGTCCTGCCTTTGCTCATCCATGGAAAGGACTTCACTGGAATACGTCACTTTTGACTTCTCCAGCAGTGTCCTGCATGTCTGGTTCATCTAACTTAAATAGTTTTCATGATGGGTGGTAAGTGGCCGTACAGCTGCTGATTATTGGGTTCTGCTTCCAGGATCTGTTCAATATTGCTCGCAGCATTCTTGTGTAGTTGCTGTCAAGCTTCTTTTCCATACGTTTAGTTAGCGTCCATTTAGTGCATCCATACAGCAGTATCAACATGACTGCTGCTTGGAAAAAACTGCGTTTCATTGTAACGGTCAAGTCTGTCTTCCATATGACCGATAGCATTTTGATAGCTTTCCATGCTTGTTGCATGTTGATGTCTGTCTTGGTTGATGAGACACTGCTTCCTAGGTAGGTGAACTTGTCTACTTGTTTCAGAGAACTACTGTTTACATGAAGAGGATCAATTTTCGAATGCCCTTCCTTTTCTCTCATCCTTTGCCTGTATCTATCTATTGTGTCCCTTACCCTTACCAATCTTCACTGTTCCTCCACATTTTTTAGCCCAATCAACAGGGCTGCAGAATACACTGACTGCATCTCTGTAAAGAGGTAAGAAACCCTCCCCACAATGAGTGTTCTGGATATGACACTAAACAATCAAGTGATGTTCTAGTAATGTTGGAACTTTGGCGAATGTGGAGTTGACTTAAGCTAAGTTGAATTGTTAGAAATAGAACTATTTGTTCATTGAAATGTGTGCAAAAATATGAGTGAATGAATTGCAAGTGAAACAGCAATACTTGGAACCATTAAACGGTGTGCAAAAAATTAGTTTAGGCTAGCTTAAAAACATTATCAGGAAAATATGTTTACAAATGATATATATTTAATGTATATGTATAAACAGGATTTGGCATTAAATAATCGACAAGGATTGATATGCCATAAAACCAAACCAATCAACCAATCAAATGTTATACAGATATGGATGAATTTCAAATGCATAAAAAGAATAAGAGATGTATCCTTCACTACATCTGAACTTTTAATATCTTTCAATCAATATGGAGAGTCCCCAGAGCATAATGACTAAAGTACTAGACTGCAGCTTTGAAGTAAGCAAGTTCAAACTCCAATCATGCTATTATATTAATCTTCTGACAAATACCATTCAGAATAGTATAAACCTTATCCCCCTCCAGCTGTGGTTTAAATAATACCCTGAATGTTCTTCAACAAAGATGGTTTTTAGCACTAAATAACCCATGAAGGTTGATATGCCATTAAAAACAAAGATATTCAGTCTTTACTTTATTGTCTCTTGATATTCAACCAGCAAGTTTGTCTTTCAATCATCGCCATCCTTTTACCCTCTTCCTGCTTGTATATTTTTTCTTTCACTGTTTTTTCTACCATCTTACCTCCTACCTAAACTTTGTCCTTGAGAAAGGTATGTATCACTATAATCCCCCCACCAGCTATGGGTTAAACAATACCACAGCTGTTCTTCTATCAGGATGGTTTTTGGCACTCAATAATCCATGAAGGTTGATGGGCCATTAAACAAAGAAACCAAACCTTTACATATTGTAACAGTTATTGCAGATGAAAATGGACTTGATAAATATTTATGATTTTGTATTTACAATGGAGCAGAATAATAGTGTGGTTTGGTTTGGTTTTATGGCACATCAACCGTTGTAGGTTATTAATGCCGAATCCATTTTTATACATATAAACATTTCTATTTCAAACAGTTCAGTTTATTGTAAGTATAGTTTTTTTTTGTTTACGCACAGTTAAATGTAAAAACAGTTCTTTTTCAAACAATTCAGTTCAGCATGTCCACAGTTTCAATGTCAAAAAACAGTTCTATTTCAAACAATTAAATTTAGCCTAAATACAGTTTATTTCTATTTGATCCATAGATAAGACCCTATCAGGTGCTTCCACTCCAGGCCAGAGTGGACCTGGGAGCAATGACAATGAAGGGGTACTCTGGATTCCCCAAAGTTCCAGTATTACTTGAACCTCACCATCAGATTGTTTAGTGTCATATCCAGGACACTTGTTGGGAGGGTTCTTACCTCTTTGAAGTCGGTGTATTCTACAACCACAGCTGACTGGGCAAATAATAGTATTGATTTTTGCACATACCTCTTACTGTACATTTCTATAATAAAATTTTATACACTGTATTTCTATATTAAATCATTTGCAATTCAATAAAATTATATCCTTAACAGCCCTTTTCAGTTAAAAAATGCATTCCTCACAACTGCCAACACTTTTTCCAGATTTTGAATGCACAGAAGAAGTTATTTTGTTAAATAACATATCAAACTTTGTGGGTAATTTTATGCTCAAACTTTGGAGGTCGGGTTGTATATATGATTTCATGTGTATTAATAAATTTCTGATGGTGAAGTGATTTCCACAGCTGTAGACATAATTCCTATTACTTGGTTCAAAACAATAACCACTAGAGAAAATTGAAATTATATTGTATAAAATAATTAAATGAAAAAAGAACTGAAAGGAAGAAATAATCATAAAATGAAAAAGAATACAGTAAAAGAACCTGAAAGGATTTCACACAAGAAAATTGTGACAGTAAATCGTATAGGTCTGGTCTTCTCATATTTTCATTCCCTTTGTTTTCTTAACCACTAAGACTTATGATCTTACATACCAACAAACAATGGATTGGGAGGGAGTAAGGCACCTTGACACTACATTATGATACTTAGAAGAACGAACAGTGTAACATGTGAATTGTTTTTCTACATTTAATTTCATTACAGTTTCCAGCAATCGTACTTTAAATTCAAAGCTACAAAAAATTAATACAGTTAAGGGGAAATTGTTGCCTTCCTATAATGACAGATTTAGAGGATTTCAGTGTTGATAAAAATAATACGCCGAAATAAATAAAGTCTTTATATTGTCTGGATCACAATTATTGGCACCCATGAAATTTAAGTAAATAACAGATTTAGAGGATTTGGGTGTACATATTTACCAACCCCTCCGCTTGAGCAGTATATGTACAAGGACAATTTTTAAGCAGAGTTTAAGAGGTTTGAATTCAGAGTTTTCCTTCTCCTAGACTAGTTGCCTCTGCAAGGCTGAAGAATCTGGTCTGCCTTACTATTTTACTCATAGCTGGAGGGAGAATAATTGGATTCATACCTTTCCCAAGAGTATTAGTGCAAAGCGAAATGCAATCACAATCAGTCTTGTCCAGGATTTGAACACATGTCGCCATGTCCATTTCCTATGACAATAACCATTACACCACGGGCGCCTCCACTAGAGGATTTGGGTGTAGATAAAATAATTCACCAAAATAGATAAAGTCTTTATATTGTCTTGATCACAATTATTGGTACATGTGAAATTTAACTAAATAAAGTAGACTGCCCAGTCTGCTGGGGCTGTAGAATACAATTGTTGCATACTCACATAATAAATATGCTTATATACACATCTACATATATATGCTGGACACACAACGACGCAAAGATAACAGACGCAATAATAAACGACGCAAGAAGGAAGACACATGAAGGACGCAGGAAGACTTTTTTACAAATATTTTACCTCTCACTTTATTGCAAGGGTTCGAAAGGGTTGTTCAAGGGTTGCATGTGAGAGGGAGCTGGAGACCAAACATAAACTGTAATATCTTGACCCCACTGTTATGACCATCACGTTGTATCTTTCTTGTTCTCCTGATGCTGGGGTCCACTCCATCGGGGTTCCCGAGGGCCCCCTCGGTCGGGTGTGGCTTTCCTTACCACATCTGGTCTCTAGCAGTCTGGAATTCTACTGGCAACTGCTTCTTGGACTCGAACTCAACTGAGTTAAATAATAATCCAACGCCCACACGATCGCCCACTGGATCTTTGAAATTGAATGTTTCATCGTCATCAAGCGGAAATAACTGTCATGCAGTTCACAGGTCACTCTCTTCCGGTGCATCACTGTAGTGGCACCGTGGGACCTTCACCTTGTCCCATATTATAAGCCTTAATCCGCCCACGCAATCTCTTTCGATTACTGGCCATTGGAATGTGTCACTTCCTTCCGGTGCATCACCTTGGAATAGCATTTTTTTAGACCGGGTCGAAGGTCAAAACATAACACAATTCTTCTGCAGAAGGGTAAGACCCCCTCCATTTGAGGCCTCTGTTAGCCATGGGTGCTGACCTGTAATGCTTGAGGAGAGGACCCTATTGGCTAAGTAGTCTGTGACCTGGGCATTATGGGGTCATATGACCTGTAACATCAAACTTCAGCCCTTACTAAGGCTGGATGGGTTGTCAGAGAGGCCTGATTTGATTAATTGGCTGGTCATGTTAAACCCTACCACACCTATATGATAGTATTCTTCAAATTGTTCTCTTGATAAACACCCAACCCTTTTTATCTTATGGAAGCTAGAAGGCAGTGGCTGAGAGTCAAGTGCACCAAGAGAAACAGTTAATGAAAATTATTTCTATTAATTAATACATGCCCTTTGGCATGATGGTGAGAGTGTTCGCTAATCCTCTGGGAGAACGGGGTTTAATCCCAGGTCAAGTCATACCAAAGACTCAAAAAATGGTACTTGATTCCTCCTTGCTAAATACTTGGCATTATAAGGTATGAATCAAGGGTAAGTGGATCAATCCAAGGAAAGGAGTAGTGCCCTCCTGTACACCTCAGTGTAGTAGCTATTGAAAAGAGAGCCTTCAGGTCACCCTCAACTACCAATAGCCAATTTACATTAGCATAGTTTGTAGAGAGACCAGGGTTTAATCCAAGGTCAAGTTATACCAAAGATTCAAAAAATCGTACTTTTGGTATGACTTGACAATCAGCCAACTTATGTATTTCCTTTGTGAATACATATGAGGTTAGCTAAAATTATTTCTACCAGTTTACTAATACCCATAAGATTATTTCTACCAGTTTATGTAACAAGTATACAAAACAAAAATAAGTCTTGCCATTGAATATTCCACAACGGTTGATATAACACGGAACAAAAGAACCAACAAATAGAATATCTCTGGAAAAAATGAATCTAGTGACACAGCTTTGGTCTACTGGTACCTTATGATTGACAAAAAACAGCAAATGATAAAACAAGTTATAAAAAAAAGCAGCCCGAAGTAAAAATAGAAAAACTGAAAGATTACTGTCAATGAACTGAAGAATATTCAACAATAAAAGAAAAGATGTCTTGCATCTTATCTGTAATTAATTTATTCACTGCTAAATCAAAAATCAAGGTGAATATCCTCTATCATTTTTGCCAGACCTAGTCGATTAGTTTATAGCAACAACATATTGTTAGCAAAATGGGATTCAACATGGAAAATGGTCTCTTGTTTAACATGGTATATCATAGTAAAGTTAAGAACTTACAAGTTTAAAAAAGTTTTTGGTGGGGCATGGAGTAGTGGTTAACGTGCTTGAAATATCATTATCATAAACAAGTTCAAACTCTAGTCATGCGATTCCATTCACTTTTGGACTAATACCTTCAGGAAAAGTATGAACCCATTTATCTACCCCTTGCCTAAATATGGGTTAAATAGTATCACTGATGCTCTACAAGGATGGCTTTGGCACAAAATAACCTATGAAGGTTGATATACCATTAAAAGAAACTAACCAAACCTAAAAAATAATTCAGTTTTTCTAAAAGAATTGTCATTGATTAAACAAGAAAAATTAAATGAAATTTTCTCTAATCTTTACACAGAAATGTACAGGCATAAATCTAACACTGAAGAAATATAAAATGGACGCCAGAGAAATATAGCTTCCTTATTAAGGATAAGTTTTTTTGTTTTTTTTAAGTTCACCTACCTAGGAAGCAGTGGCTCATCAACCAAGACAGACATCAACCTGCAACTAGCAAAGGCATAGATAGCTATCGATAGGTTATCAGTCATATGGAAGTTAGACCTGACTGATAAAATGAAACAGTTTTTTTTCAAGCAGCGGTCATGTCAATACTGCTGTATGGATGCACTACATGGACACTAACAAAACATATGGTGAAAAAGCTTGACGGCAACTACACAAGAATGCTGCAGGCAATATTGAGCAAGTCCTGGAGGCAGCACCCAACAAAGCAGCAGCTGTACAGCCACGTACCACCCACCACAAAAAATATCTAAGTTAGACAAACCAGACATGTGGGACACGACTGGAGAAGTAGGGACGAACTCATTAGTGACGTACTCTTGTGGACCCCTTCACAAGACAGGATGACCGGCTAGAACCTACATACAACAGCTCTGTGCCAATACACGATGTGACCTTTAGGACCTGCTGGAAGCGATGGACGATAGAGAAGGGTGGCAAGAGAGGGTCAGGGATATCCGTGCTGATGTCATGACATGATGATGATTTAGGATAACTCAAGTTTAAATCTTGGATGAAGTTGTGTTTCTCTTCGTTTTAATCCTCCAATTTTTCATTATGTTTTAAAGAGAAAAAAATCAATAATTTTATATTTATCTGTATAAATTTTATATTTATCTGTATAATTCAATGATTTTTGTCAAGAATAGCATTTTGTGGCATTTTTTCGTCCATTTTACAAATAAGAGATTTTTTGTTCTACAGTTTCCAGAGAATATTGTTTTTAAAAAAAAGGATGATTTGCTTATTCTGATAATGAAAGAAAATGTTTCTATTCTTTCTTAATCACTACTATGCCTGGAAGGTCAGTTATAAGCAATTTCTTTGCTTGAATTCTGTCTATCAAAAGCCAATAACTATGAATATCAAGCAAATATTGCCTACACAAGACAATTAAAACTTACCATACAACTAAAAAGGGATAGTTTTTCAGGGTTTTTTTAAAGAAAAAATTAATGTGAAAAACTTTGTAAACTCTTAAAATAATTCCCCCAAAAGTAATAGTGAAATGAAATTTAATTGAATGTCTTATTAATTAAGGATAAGCTTGAAATAATCTTTTATACAGAACTTCTATAAAGACCCACTCATTTTGATGGCAGATTTATTACTTTGGCATTCTTAAATCCCTGAAGTCTACTGTCTATAGAATTATTACAATACAATTCCGACTTCTTATTGGTTCATTGGATCAGATTTTAATTACCCAGAAGAATAATATCATAAATCTCGATTTTCTCTCCATTGTTTACATCTATATAAACCGGATGTCTACAAAGGGAATTAAGTGTTGGTCAGAAGTTACTGATTTCACATTAGACTCTTTGGAATTTTTCATGGAAATTGTTGGAAATGATTTCAGTACAGAAATGCTGGATCTTTTTGGAGATGGGTTTATGGAATGTATAATTTTTAGCCAAGATTGATTGATTTTAACTGTTGAATTCATATTCATATTTTTTGGTTTTGTTGCTTCTTAAGACATTTTTTTCCATATGCACCTGTTGAAGATTAATCATTTTTATACTAAATTTTTGACTTGTATGACTAGATGGGTTGACACATCATTAAAATCAAACAATTTTCACTTTTATATTCTCTTTCTCCCTTTTATGCTTTTTCTTGATATAATACTTTCTTCATCTTTTCACTTGCTTTTTTTTTTTTTCAAATGATCTTATACTTATATTAACTTTTCCTCTTCTTTTCCTTTTTCCTTTTTTCCCAAACTCATTTGAATTTGAGTATTTATTCATATTTCCCTGATACAATTTGACTCAATTTTGTCCCTCATAAGCCCATTAAGTACCCCGTGGTGTAATGGTTATCGTCGTTGGAAATGGACACGGCGACACGAGTTCAAATCCTGGATGAGACTGATTGCATTTCACATAGCACTTGGGAAAGGTATGAATCCAATTATTCTCCCTTCGGCGATTGGTAAAATAGTAGGACAGACTGGGTTCTTCAGCCTTGGTTAGGCAACTGGTCTAGGAGAAGGAAAACTCTGAATTGAAACCTCTTGAACTCCACTTAAAAATTGACCTTGTGTCATATCCTGCCCAAGCGGAGGGGTTGGTAAATAGGATTAAGTACCCCAAACAAACCCACCAAAGAAAGATTTTCTCAGTAAAGAAATAAATGCATATAATTATAAAAGGAAACCTAATGTTGTTAAGTCAGAACTGGCAAATATTTATACAAAAATGTCTCTCAGCAAACTCCCTACTTGTATGTAGATAATTAATCTTTTAAAATGCAACAGACTAACTACATTTTGCATTAGATATGTTAAAAACAAAGAACTCAGACTATCTCCCTCTGCATACGGAGACACCTTTATTACACCCTTCTTCTCACACTCTCACATAAACCAACATAGCCATTTGTTTACAACCAGTCCTCCAATAACACTCTCCCATCTTGAGAGTATCAGCGGGGGTAACTGGCATGTCTTAACAAGATATGTATTTAAATCTGGTTAAAATTTAGTTTACCTTCAATGGCTCATAGGTAGAATTGATTTTAAAAGTTGAGTTCAAACTTCTTTTTCATAGACATTCTATTGAACTTTGATGAGGCCACCTTTAATGGTCCATCAGCAGAATTGATTGCTAATTTTAATTTTAATTCAGTTTTTATAGATGAATGTTCAACTGTGTTGAGGTTATCTTCAGTGACATGTTGATAACAATGGATCTTCCTCCAATAAAATGTTAACCACTTATAATGAAAAATAAATGGAACAGTTTTTTATAAATATTTTCTTTAAAATCAGTTTGTTTTATTCAGCTGTATGAGAGAGAAAGCCAAATAACAAAATAGCTTGACTACAATATTGTCATGAGTTCAAACTTGTCGTGCATTCAATTTTGGACCCTTAGATAAGGTATGACCCCTTTTATGATCATTCAAGTAAGGGTTAAATAACACCAATACTGTTCTTCATCAAAGATAGATATGGTATTAAATAACCCACAAAGGTTGATCATATTTACCAACCCCTCCGCTCGGGCAGGATATGACACAAGGTCAATTTTTAAGCGGAGTTAGACAGGTTTAAATTCAGAGTTTTCCTTCTCCTAGACTAGTTGCCTCACCAAGGCTGAAGAACCTAGTCTGCCCTACTATTTACCCATAGCTGGAGGGAGAATATTTTGGATTCATACCTTTCCCAAGGGTATTAGTGCTATGTGAAATGCAATCAGTCAGGTCCAGGATTTGAACTTGTGTCGCCATGACCATATCCTGCGACGATAATCATTGCCCCACGGGCACCTCCTAAAGGTTGATATGTCATTAAACTATGAAAACCGACCAAACCATCAGTTGTATGGGCAACTTAAAGGAAAATTTTTGAAAAAAACAAATTATATTTTTTTTAAATTCTTTTTCATAAAGGAAAATTCTACAGTTTGGAATTGGTTTATAGCAAAAATTATTTTAATCTCACAAAAATATTTGTTTTGAGACTATTCAACATGGCTGCAAACCAGAGTGCTCCCGGCTTAAACAGAGGTCTGTCATCAGATTTTTGCAGGTGGAGAAGTACAAAACATATAAAATTTACAGTAGAATGTGTAATGTGTACAAATGTTTTAGCTAAAAAAAATGTCTACAAATAGGCGAAACATGGGTTTGGCACTACAAATCAGAGTCAAAAAGTCAGTCCATAGAATAGAAACACCCTGATTCTCCAACAAAGAAAAAGTTCCGGATGCAACAGTCAATGAAGAGGTCATGCTGACATTGTTCTTGTGACATGAAAGGATCCATTATTATTGATTTCCTTGAAAAAGGTAAAACTGTAAACAGTGTTTCCGATGGCCAGCTCCTTAGACAAAATTCACCTTTTTTATTGAATGTCCTTGGTATTTTGCTTCACAATAAGTTTTACCATGTCAGTTCCTTTCTTTCTGTGTGTGTCGTATATACATACATACATATATATAGATCTCGGCGGCCGTTGAACGGATGTATGTAAACAATAGTAATTGTGATTCATAACCGTTTAAAATGTACTTCGTAGCTAATATCTCCTCGTGGCTAAATGGTTAGAAGCTTTGGGTTGGCGTTTGAGTCAACCGGGTTTCGATCCCAGCTACGGGGAGATACTGTCTAGCCACACTGATGAGTTCTGATAGAACGAAACAGATCTGTCTGTGGATGACTATAGATACATATATATATATATATATATATATATATATATATATATATATATATATAAAGAGAGAGGAAGAGAGAAAAAGTTAATGAGTGGCTTAATGATTATTATTTGAGGATAGGCAGCCCAGTGGCTGAAGCTGTAGAATACACTGGGCTCTTTAGCTTTGCGAATACAACCAGTTTAAAAAACAAACAGAAAAAAAGGCACAACTTTTACATGCCATCAAAAGGTGCCAAGAGACTGATTTCTTTCTACCATGCATCTTTTCGAAGAATGTTAAGAGAGTTTCACTGGCAAGGGAGGTAATAATGTTTTGTTTTTCTTAAGTTTATATTCCCTTTTCTTTTTTTTTTTTTTAACTCTTTCCCAAAAGAAGATAATTGTTAAACTGAAATGGGCATAAAATAATGGAACAAAGCAGTGAAACTAACCAACCAACCAACCAACATCAACAGTTTCATGTTACTAGCGATCAAATCTGACAATGATATAAATACTTTGATTTAATCAGAACATGAACATTAGAATGGGATTTTCACTATAACGCAATTAAAATTGATTCCCTTCTTTTGCTTGGGGCCAAGCTGAGAATTGTTGATGTCTGGCATCATAAAATGGAGATCTGTATGGGTGAGGATATCAAATGTTACAAAGCAGAAATGTGATTGTTCGATTGAGGAAGCTTTTATCTTCTTTTATAGGAGACTGGAGTTTAGGTAAATATGTTTTGACTTTAGAATGTTGCAAAAACAAAAGGGGGGGAGGTAAGTAAAGGTATATTTAAACAATTCTCAGCATTCTACCTTAATGAGAAATTAACAACTTTATTGTCAGACAGTGAATAAAATCATTTTATGATTCTACAAGCATATAAAATGTATCTTTAACTATTTAAAGAGCTTCTTGAATGACTGATGTCAGTATTTGTCTGCATTTGTGTTTATCCCATGTCTATTGATTCCTTGTACAGATTTCTTTGGGAGTAGAGACAATTTTGTTGTTACGACTATGTTTTGGCAGATATATAGTACGGCCTTCTTTAGGTGTACAATCTCTATAGAAAGAGAGATTCATTATCCTAAATGTAGTTCGGATGATCTTCTTATTTTTTTGGAATAATATTTTAACTGATTCACTACATGGCCTTCCTCTGATGTACAACCTGAATGGAAAAAGAGGTTCAATTATCATTACAATAGTTGCTCAGATGATTGATTTCATTTTTTTGTAACTTTTGTAGTCATCACATTTTGGCTGATCCACTCTATGACCTTCTTCAGGTGTACAACTAAATGATCAATCAAACAAATTATTTTGTTGCTATCAAATTTGGGTGGATGAATCCCCGCCTTGGATTTTCAACATCAATGGAAATATAGGTTCAGTTATCATTCCAATAGTTTCTTAGATGGTTTATTTTGTTGCTTTTGTAATCACATTTTGGTAGATCCACTCTATGGCCTTCCTTGGATGTTCAATCTCAATTAAAAGACATGTTTAATTGTCATTCTAATATTTGCTCAGATGATTGATTTCATTGTTTTATTGTTACCATATTTCCATTAATCTGTTCTAGAGTCTATCTTGTTTCTACCATTTAATAAAAAGAGGCAGCCTTTTTTTTCTAAGTTAAATCCAGCAACAGACTAAAGAAGAAAACTGTTTTATTTTATCATATCACTACATGAATATGGCAGAAAGCCAAAACTTTTAGGTGTCCTAGGCATAACATTGAACTGCCTCTACTTTTTCAAAGGAGGTAAAGTTGGTTTGAATTCAGAGTTTTCCTTCTCCTAGACTGGTTGCCTTACCAAGGCTAAAGAATCCAGTCAGCCCTACTTTTTACCCCTGGAGAAGAGATGGATTTATAACTTTCCTAAAGGCATGAGAGCAAAGAGAAATGCAAACAGCCTAGTCCAGAATTTGAACTTGAATCACTGGTTCCATTTGCTATGATGATAATCATCCTGCTAAGTGTGCCTCATTTTATGTTGGTTGGTTGTTTGTGTTTTATGGCATATCAACCTTCGTGGGTCATTTAACACCAAATCCATTTTTATGAAAATAGTTCTATTTCAAACAATTCAGTTTACGATTAGTATGCAGTTTTAATGTAAGTACAGTTTAATCATGAAAAACATTTCTATTTCAAGCTATTCAGTTTAGTCAAGCAGTTCTAATTCAGTATAATATAGTATCAGTACAGATTTTGTTTACACACCGTTAAATGTCAAAACAATTCTACATTAAACAAATCAGTTTCGTGTAAGTATAGGTTCAATGTTAAAAAACAGTTCCATTTCAAATAATTCAGTTTAGCATAAGCACACAGTTTAAATGTAAGTATGGTTTAATTGTCAAAAACATTTCTATTTCAAGTTATTAAGTTTAGTCAAATAATTCAGTTTAGCATAAGCATGCCGTTAGTTCTATTTAACACATAGATTGGACCCTATCAGGTGCTACCATGCTGGACCAGAGTGGACCTGGGAGCAATGGCAATGAAGGAGTGATCCACATTCCCCAAAGCCCCAGCATCACTGAAACCTTACCATCTGATTGTTTAGTGTCATATCTAGGACACTCTTTGGTGGTGGTGGTGGTGGTGGGGGGGTCTTACCCCTCTGCAGAGGTGCAGTTGGTGTATTCTACAGCCTCACTCAATTGGGCAAGCCTCATTTTAAATATCAAGCATTGCTCCCAAATTTTTGGTTGGTTGGTTGGTTGGTTGGTTTTATGACATGTGAACCTGAGTTAAACTATTTAACGTTGAAGTTTGTCTTCTTCTTATATTTCAAGCGATTATATGGTTTCAAGTAACTATTCTTAAAATGAATATCTTGCACAGTTATATGATTTAGGGTATTCCTATTTTAATATTATAAATTTGAAAGCTGCTGTATGATTTTAAGTCACTATTCCTACTTAATAATAATAATTCGCTGACAATTATCTATCTTTAATTAAATTTCTATTTCATACTAATCATTTACAAGTCTTTGTATGGCTTTGAATGGGCGATTATGTTAATGTGCAGGGTGTCTTAAAATAGATGCAACCCATTAATATGATAATGATTTATTACTAAGACAAGCACAATGGCAGTCATTTGGATCATGACCTGTAAAAAATGCATCTTTCAGCTAGATACATCAAATCAATGTTTTTTTCAATTGTTATTATATCAGCTTCCAGGACATACAAATGATTTTTTTTTTGAGTTTCTTGTCTCAGTAATAAATCATTATCATATTAATTGGTTGCATCTATTTTGTGACAATTTTGAATGATCTTGTCTCCAAATAAGTATTGAAGCTAAGTCTTTTTTCTCCCTGTGATCAAGGATTTATTATTGTTGTAATATACTATTTCCAAATCTGAATCAACAAAGAACCTAACATTATTATTAGTAGTTATTAATAGTCACATGGTTCCCCTGTATATGAGAAACCCTGTAGTTCACAATCATTTTAAACAGGAAAAGATTTCATACTTAATAGTATTGTATTATCAAAGTTTTTAAAGAGTTAATTGGGATAATGGTTAGAGAGTTGGCTAATGATCTGAGAGACCTGGGTTCAATTCCATATCGAATCATACCAAAGAATTAAAAAATGGTATTTGATGCCTCTTTGCAAAACCCTCAGCATTATAAAGAGATCAAGGGTAAGTGGAGTAGTCCAGGAAAAGGAGTAGTGCCCTCCCTTACACCTTGGTGTAGTAGCTATTGAAAAGGGAGTCATTGGGTCACTCTTGACTGCTGTCATACAACTTACTCTTCTTTAGAGTCAATATACTTATGTAGTTCAAAATCCATTGTAAACTTTTTCTTAAACAGATCTATTTGACTTATAGAAAGAAGTATACAGTTATTCTAAATCAGAGTGGACCTGGGAGTAATTGCAACAAATAGGTGACTTCCCACTCTACAGAACTCCAGAAATAGAGCCTCACCACTGAATGTAGTTTAGTATTCTAACCCAGATACACCTTTTGTTGGGTGGGGATCTTACTCCTCGCCAGAAGATGTAATTGGGATATTCTAAGCTCCATCTGCAGGGCAGCAAGCTAACCTTAGGGGCACTCTGTGAGAATTACAAGATTATGCAAAAGCCAGTAGTCTTTTGTCATAAAATGCTAAAGTAGTCGATAACTTTGGCTTTACTTTGATTGAGTTATTTACTGACCTTAGTCTGGTACAACACCAGAAATATGGAGAAAGTATCAAACTCACAAATAGAGAACTGCAGTCTAGTTTGCTAACCATCATCCTACAAGCTTTTTTCTTGTTGATGACTGACTCTGTCTAAAATCTGAACATTCTATACAAATTTTCCGTACATCAAACAAAAGGCTTTCTTTCTGATCAAAAGTCATATATGTGCACCAGTGTATCATTTATATATTTTTAAAAGTCTGTTGAGAGTAGTGGTAGTCTAAATAAATTTTTCTTCACCATTTTCAAAATATCAACTCTGACACTCGACATTACCATATCGCATTCCTCATGATTCCTCTAGAGCCGTTCTTTCTGAATAGAATATTCAAATTACTCATACTATTCAAATCATTCACAATCAGAAATAAATCTTGTACATTTCCTGATCTAAAACCAAACTTGTAATCTTTGATATGTCAGATTAATATTTATGTGTAATGGCTTACAAAAGTTAATCGGCCTCGTGATTTCTCTGTGAGCCAAACTTCTAGTCAGACATGTTGTTAGAACCAAGACTCAGAAATAAAGATGATACATTACCCAACCAGGCTGAGCCAACACGATGACCTTAAATGTTTCCAACTTAGAATATCAGTCATATTATTGAACTGATTCTCGATAAAAGAAAATGAGACTCTGTGATGTTGATATTGCCAAAAATCAGAAATGAAAAAGCAGGCCTGATTAAATCAAATGAAATCAATAACTTGAATAAGAGGAGCTCTGATTTTCAGGTTTTGATTTCTTGTTTTTTGATTTTGTACAATTATAATGAGTTTAGTAGCTGAGGATGTTTGTGTGTAATGTGAGGGTTCTGATTTCAATCTCAGTCAAAAGCCTGTAAATTTTTGTAAAAGATTTTAGAAGTATTTTCATTTCTATTATTATTTCGATAGTAGTTTCCTTTCTTTTTGTTATGGTTGCTTTTTATCGTAGTGCTCTACTAATAAAATGATTGATGCTACGAAAGAATTTATTGCCAAAAAATATTGTGGTTAACAGAAACAATCATAATATAGAGTAAAACTTGTGTCGTCATCATCAAGGTGGGCCAATGGATTCCTTTGACTCTCACTCACCATTCATCCCTATTTCACTAGATCATCCCAAGTTCACGAGATAGCATCCAGTGTCTGTCTAGAGCTAATGAATGCAAGTATTTGCTGGTCAACCAACCCTGGTGTTTCTTTGTGGAGGAGAATGTCACTTATAAGTTTGTTCTAACTTCTTCAGCTGTGCCCATCATGTCTTGTTGATCCTACTAGGATGGCGTTTTGTTAGGAGCTGTTCTCAGGATTTGTTCAAAATGGCACACGGCATAATTCACCAACTGTTTATCAGTCCATCCATCCATTTGTATTTTAGCTTAATTTCAACCAGTTTGTTTTTTGGGTCATGCTTCAAAACAGTCCGTTGATCAGATGATTAAGTAATGCTAATTTAACCCCTTTAAATTTGAACGATTATCCCAAACTTTAATAAAAGTGATTCTTTGTCTTTGATTTTTAATAATGAGCATCTCACAACCCATTTTCGATATGAGTAAGTATATGGGGTCCCTGGGCAAGCTGTTTTGCCATTTGCTATCTGACTCCATTCTGAGGTTATTCTCTTTTTACCCCACGTTGTCTTGTTGGTGTAACTTCTTAGATAAGAAGTCCATAAAGAATTATATGAAAGAAAATAGTAACAGATAGGAGACAAAGACATATTTTTATATTTTTCCTTTATTTCTGGGTTCAACGACTATTCAATGGGTGAGGAAATTCTCCCTGAATACAATTGGAATGGTTGAATCCCCCGGTCAAGGTGTTAAAAATGCGTTAGTCATTTCTTGGGTATATATAAGTCCTTATTCAGTATTTAAAGATTTAACAACGTGTTAGTCACTTTTGGGAGTTAGTCCAAGTCCAGTGTTTTAGTTCGTAGTTTGATTGGTCCATTTTGACACTTTTTATATTTTGACATACTGTTAACCAAGACGGTTGCTACAAGAGAAAAGTTAGCCAATGTGGCGCTTTACAGCGGCCACGTAACCTTCCACAAGCAGCAAGGGAGATTTAGATGTTGTCACTCCGCCGGTCACTGCTGAAAGAGCAAGAGATTCCTTCTTTTGTCAGGATGGTCCCTTTTCTTTGGATATGCACCACCTTTATTCCTGTCAGAGGCCTCTGGGAGTGTCTGAATATTTTAATAATTATTTTAATTCAATTAAAATTTTTTTTGTTTATTTATTCCCAACAGGTACTATTAACCAAACCCCTCCGCTCGGGCAGGATATGACACAAGGTCAATTTTTAAGTGGAGTTTAACAGGTTTGAATTCAGAGTCTTCCTTCTCCTAGACTAGTTTCCTAACCAAGGCTGAAGAACCTAGTCTGTCCTACTATTTACCCATAGCTGGAGGGAGAATAATTGGATTCATACCTTTCCCAAGGGTATTAGTACTATGTGAAATGCAATCAGTCTCGTCCAGGATTTGAACTCGTGTCGCCGTGTCCATTTCCTATGACGATAATGACTACACCACGGGCACCTCCATAACGACTACACCACGGGCACCTCCCAACAGGTACAACTATTAATTATAATGTTGGTTGAAGTGACTTGGAGTTTTTTCATAAAAAAAAGGATAATAATAAAATGATGGAAATTACAAATTACTAAAAGTCAAAATATGTCATCTAAAAGTTTTTAAATGAATGTATGTACATTTCCTTATTTACCAGGTGGTCTGATGTTTTCCTCATTACTCTCTGTACTGTAATTCTATTTCCTTGTCTTGTCTATCATAAGATTCTTCTCCAAATTGGCCACATCATTCAATTTTCATAGAGGTTTTCCGAGTAGTCATTTCGATTCTCTCAGGTTCCACTCAAAAAAAAGCACAGGTCCACCTGTTGTCTGTGAATGTTGTAACTTGACCAGGGGAACTTCAGGTTTCGGTTTCTTTGCAATCACATCCCTCAATCTAATCCACACCCAAATTACTTCACTATACATGTACACATGTTGGAAAATAATGGTTCACTTGGAATTTTAACAAGCTAATTCAATGCTAGTTGATATACCCATCAATGTCAATGGTTCAGGAAGATAATTTGAGAGCAAAAGCTTTTCAGCCCATTTGACTGGGACTGTAGAATATACTGACTGCATCTCTGCAGAGGGGTAAGACCCCATCATCAAGTGTCCTGGATATGAGATTTAACAATCTAATGGTGAGTCTCCTGAAATGATGGAGTTTTGGAGAATGTAGAGTGGAGTACCCCTTCATAGCCATCTCTCCCAGCTCCACTCAGACTCAGAGTGGTAGCACCTGAAAGGTTCCTATCTATGGGTCAAATCGAACTATTTGACATTTAAACTGAGTGCAAACAAATGCCTTAAGCTAAAAAGAACTGTTTGATCATTTAATTGTGTGTAAATAAATGACTGAGGTTTAATTTAATTGTTAGTGAGGCATAGCAATGCTTGAAACCATTTAACTGTGAGCAAAAAATGAGCTTCAGCTCGTTTAAAAATGTTATCAACAAAATGTATTTACAAATCATAAAGTTCTAATATATATGTAAAAATAGGATTTGGCATTAAATAACCTACAATTGTTGATATGCCATGAAGCCAAACCATTTAAAAACAAAGCAGTTAATTTCAGATCAATACAGAGATAACTGTTTGCTTAAGCATAACTTCATTTGAATGACAGGTTATCAAATACTAGAAACTCCCGGAAGCCATTAGCTTTCTATAGTGACAACAGTTCAGAACGATTTTGATACGTCTTTAGAAATTAGTATCAGACTGACTTATGCACCTAGTTGACAAGCAGATATCTGTTGCCTCCTTCAACTTCCTCATAACATTCCTTATCAATTACCTGGACTTCTTCCGAGAAGAGGGGATATTTCCCCTTTTCCTTCTGGATATAATTTCCTATTCCAGAATTTTTTCCCCCTCACTTTCAATTATAGCTTTTTATGTTCTTTGAGTCAACAAGCTGATATTTACTGCCTCCTTCAGCTTCCACACTTCCTCATCATGCTCCTTATCCATTATCTGGACCTCTTCCCAGAAGTGGGGAAATGAATGTTCTTCTCCCTTTTTTATCCATCTCTGCAAAAGGGTAAAACTCTCTCAAAAAGTGCTCTGGATATGACATTAAAAAATCTGGTGGTGAGGTTCCAGTAATGCTAGAGCTTTGAGGAATCCAGAGTATGCCTTCATTACCATCACTCCCAAGTCCACTCTGGTCCAAAGTGGTAGCACTTGATAGGGTCCTATCTATGGGTCAAATAGAACTAAAAAGTCTACTTATGTTAAACTGAATTGTTTGAAATAGAAGTGTTTATAAGTATAAAAATGGATTTGGCATTAAATAACCCAAAATGGTTGACATGCCATAAAACCAAACCAAACCAAACAACTACATCAAAAATGTTAATATGGACATGATTCCCTAACCTCAAGGCACAAGATAACCCTAGATGGTTTGATATGCCATTTAAATCAATTTCTCATCTTTCTAGATGTACAGGTGCCTGAAAGCATTATCTAATTTATGGGGCCATTTTACTGCTAAAAAAGTATTACTCAAGACAAGAATTGTAAAAATAGTTGTATTGTAAAGATATTGCTTTTATGAACCATTTTCTTTAATTCTTAAAAACCTCCATCTCTCCGCCATTGCATCAACATCAGTGATGTACTCATGGAAACTATTTGAAGATATTCTAACAATTTTTGTGCCAGTTTTATTTCAGAACTATTTTTTTAGTCTATTATATTCCTCTTTTATTTTAATAGGGCTAGAGGCGTATGGTTGAATACAGAAATGCGTAGAGGAGAAAGTATATTTGAACTGGATCTAACATTACAAGTAAGTGTTACCATAAAAGCAAGAGAAAGTATTTGGAAGGTTAAAAATAATGTTCAACACAAATGATGATGATCATACAACTAGCAAGGATTTCCCTGACTCTCTCTCTCCATTCGTCTCTATCATCCATCGCTTCTGGCAAGCCTTCTAGACTAGATCCTGTGTCTGGACAAAGCTGTTGTAGATAAGTTTTATATGGTGTTACAGCACTTTCACATCCATGTAAGGGGTCAATAGGAGAATGTCACTCATGAGGTTCTCCTTACATCTCCAGCAGTGTCCCGCATGTCTTGTTCATCTAATTCGGATGGTTTTTGTTATTCACTGTACCTATGAAAATTAATGGGTATATACCACTCATAGATACGTTGGACACTATTGCAAGGGGGTGAAAATATACTAAGCAGTCACCACTAGCTGTGGTTACCTTCTTCACACCACTGGCAAGTATTGTATTTTGTTAATTTTATAAAGATTTCCATTTCATTTCCAACCTCTATTTGCCCAGTCGGCTGGGGCTGTAGAATACACTGACTGCACCTCTGCAGAGGGGTAAGACCCCCCCCCTAACGAGTGTCCTGGATATGACACTAAACAATCTGATGGCGAGGTTCCAGCAGTGCTGGAACTTTGGGGAAATGTGGTGTATCCCTTCATTGCCATCGCTTCCAGGTCCACACCTGATAGGGCCCTATCTATGTGTTAAATAGAACTAACAGCCTACTTATGCTAAACTGAATTGTTTTGAGTAAACTGAATAGCTTGAAATAGAAATGTTTTGGACAATTAAACCATACTTACATTTTAAACTGCGTGCTTATGCTTAACTAAATTATTTGAAATAGAACCGTTTTTCGACATTAAAACTGTATTTACACTTAATTGAATTGTTACATATAACTGCTTGAATACTTTGAAATAGAAATTTTACATAAAAATGGATTTGGTGTTAAATAACCTACAAAGGTTGATATACCATAAAACCCAACAAACCAAACCAACCTCCATTTTGTTTATTATTCATTCAGTAACCTTTTGTTAGGTTACAACCATTTTGCAGATGGGAGTTAGGATGTTGTGCAGCTGCGGTTTTGTGTGATGTTGCTTCCAGGATTTGTTCGTAGGATTCTTGTGCAATTCTCATCTACCTTTATCTTTACACACTTAGTCAGCATCCATGTGGTGCATCCATATAGTAGAATTGACTCCACAGCTGCTTGAACCCCACAAAATTACCTTTCATTGCAAACTGAGCAGGAACATTTTAAGTGTATAGCTCTAGCAAAAAACTCTCTATATTGTGCTATTTTTGATGGTTTATGGTTATATATTTCACTGGTCCTCTAACTTGGTTTGGTCACTAGAGTGCCACTCAGGTAGTGTGTCTTGGATAAGAATAACCTGATAGAGCCCATCCTTCTCCAGGTCTACAACTGATTTGAATTTAAAGTTTTCTATCTTTTAGGTAGATTGCCATACCCAGGTTAAAGAACTTAGTCTGTCCAACAATTAACCAGTAGCTGAGAGGAGACTCTTTGGAATTATACCTTTACTGAGAGCATAAGAGCATTGAGACATACACACTGCCTCATTCAGGGTTTGAACTCTGGTTGCTGAGTCCACTTTATATGATGATTTGCCTTTAGTGCCTCCATGGTAACATACGTAGTGAGAATTATACTCACATAGATGATTCTGCCAATATCTGAAATTTTGACACTTTAAATTTTGTTAATCTAATATTACTAGCTTAAACAAAGAATATGGTTGAGAAACTATCAAATAATCATCATCATGTTGTGCCACAGGCACGGATATCCCTGACCCTCTCTCGCCACTTCTCCCTATCATTCATCGCCTCTGGCAGGTCTTCAGGGCTACATCCCGTATCCTCACATAGCTGCTGGATGTATGTTCGAGCTGGTTGTCCTGCTTTTGCCCAGCCGTATGTGGGGGTCCATAGGAGTACATCACTTATGAGCTCGTCCCTGCTTCTCCAGCAGTGACCTGCATGTCTGGTTCATCTAACTTGGATAGTTTTCGTGATGGGAGGCAGGTGGCCGTATAGTTGGTGCCTGGTGGGGTGTTGCCGCCAGGACTTGTTCAATATTGCTCACAACATTCTTGTGTAATTGCCGTCTAGCTTCTTCTCCAGCCGTTTAGTTAGCGTTCAAGTAGTGCATCCATACAGCAGTATCGATACAACCACTAGCATAATCCCTTGACTCTCTCTCTCTCTCTCTCTCTCTCACTCCATATTTTTGATTCTCTTGCAGGACCTCTTAATAGCATTCAATATATGCACAGAGCTGATATATATATATATAAGTTTTTGCCAGTCAACCATCACTAGTGTGTCCATGTGCAGGAATTCACAGAAAAAAAGGTTGTTTATGAGTTCATGTTTACTTCTTCAGCAGTACCCACTGTGTCTTGTTTGTCTTGGCTGACTTTTGAGATGGGAGGTGAGTGTCCATGCAACTGCTGTTTTAGGTCGTACTGCTTCCAGGAGATGTTCCTGACAGCTCACATCAGTCTTGTATAGTTCCCATAAAGTTTTTTCTCTAAATGTCAGCTCAGTTGACTGGGGTGATAGAATACACTGACTGCATCTCTGCAGAGGGGTAACCCCCACCTAACTCCAATGATTGTCCTGTTATAACACAAAACAATCTGATGGTGAGACTCCAGTAATGCTGGAGCTTAGGGAAATGTGGAGTACGCATTCATTGCCATCACTCCCTGATCCATTCTTTCTTGGTGTGGTAGCACCTGATAGGGTCCTATCTATGGGTTAAATAGAACTGTTTGACGCTTAAACTGAGTGCTAAACTTATGCTAAATTGAATTGTTAGAAACAGAACTGTTTGATCATTTAACTTTGTGTAAACAAATGACTGATGTTTAATTGAATTGTTATTAATACATAGCAATACTTGGAACCATCTAACTTTGTTGACATGCTAAATTGAATTGTTAGGAATAGAAGTGTTTGAGCCTTTAACTGTGTATATCTTCAATGGCCTGGGAGACCTAGGTTCAATCCCAGGTTGACTCATACCAAAGACTCAAAAGATGGTACTTGATGCCTCCTTGCTTAACATTCAGCATTATAAGGTACAGATCAAGGGTAAAGGGGAGCAATCCAGGGAAAGGAGTAGCACGCTTCCCTACACCTTCGTGTAGTTGCTTTTGAAAAGGGAGCCTTTGGGTCCCCCTCAACTATGATTGCCAACTTTACTTTAACAACTTACTTATTCTTTAACTGTTAAGGAAACAAGGAAGGGTGCCTTGGATATGACATTAAATTGCATCTTATGGTAATTGTCCAGGTCTGTAGATCTGATGAGTGTGAAGTACCCCTTTATTGCCATTACTCCCAGTTCCACTCTGATCGAGAATTATAGTACCAGTTAAGGTTTCATCTATCGGTTAAATAAAACTGTTAAAATATTATTCATATTTGATAGGACCATGTACAAAAAATTTTCTTGAGAAGCAACTACACAAAAATATGAATGTACAATGGACACTATTCTCCAATCTATAGGCTTAAAATAACCCTAACTGGGTTGACATACAATTAATCCAACAAGATTTGAACTTACATCCCTGTCTAATAACCCCTACAATTTCAAATTTTCCATAATAGAAGTTTTGTTTGAGTTCTTTGTTTAATGGTGTATCAAACTTCATGGGTTATTTAATGCCAAAATCATCCTTGTAGAAGATAGTTGTGGTACTATTTAACCCATCGGTTGGGGTATAAAGAGGTTCATATCTTTTCTAAGGGAATGATAATAGATGTGTCAGCCTGCCTTGAAAATTAAATCCTGGTTCAAAGACCAATCACTCATGACAAAAACAGAACTGTCTTAACAACTAAACTGGCTTTAAGATAAAGAAGATAATAAAATACCAAAGTAAATGGATTGGTCTTCTCTAAACTCAGCTATATTTGGCACAAAGATACATTTGATTGATCCTCCTGTCAATGGCTTGTGAAAATGTCTCACTAACCTATATATTTACCATATCATAGGCAGGCAAACAAGCAGATTGATGGAGAGTAGTAAATGGCTAGAGAGATTTGAAAAAAGAAAGAAAGAAGAGAAAAGGAGACAGGTAATGACATGTAATGTAGATAGATATAAATAAAACTTGAGAGAAATGAATATGAATAAACAGATTTTGAGAAAAAGGGAAAAAGATTGATATAAAGAGTAAGTGAAATAGAAATATTTGTTCAAAGAGAATTTGATAGATTAAAGAAAGATTTGAATAAACTTCATGAGATTGATAAAGAGTTATGCAAAAATAGATTAAGGAAATACTTGTATGTCCAAAGATTATTGAATGATTTGTTTGGCCAGAGATTAAGGAAAGATTTATATGACCAGAGATTAGGGAAATATTTGTATGACTGGAGATTTGGGAAATATTTGTATGACCAAAGATTGGGTAAAGATTTGGGTGAACAAAGATTAGATGAATATTTGTATGATGAGAGATTAGGGAAAGCTCTGCATGACCAGAGATTAGGAAATTATTTTGATTGAGTAAAGATTTAGGTGAACATAGATTAAATGAATATTTGTATGATGAGAGATTAGGGAAAGCTCTTCGTGACCAGAGATTAGGATATTATTTGTATGACCAGAGATTAAGGAGATATTAATATGACTTGAGATTAGGGAAATATTTGTATGACCAGAGACTAGGGATATATTTGTATGACCAAAGATTAGGGATATATTTGTATGATCAGAGATTAAGGAAAGATTTGTGTCAACATAGATTAGATGAATATTTGTGTGATGAGAGATTAGGGAAAGCTTTACATGACCTGAGATTAGAGAATTATTTTTATGGTTAAGGATTAGTGAAATATATTACCAGAGATTATGGAAATATCTTTATGAATATAGATTAGATATAATGGTTTTATGACCAAAGACTAGTGAAATATTTGTATGAATATAGATTAGGGAAAGATTTACATGACCTGAGATTAGGGAATATTAGTATTAACATAGTTCAGGGAAAAATGTATATGATTAGAGATTAGGGAAAGATATTATCAGTGATTAAGGAAGGATTTGCATAAACAGAGGTTAAAGAATGGTTTAATGAACATAGATTAGGGAAGGTTTTGAATCAACATAGATTAAGGAAATATTTATATAACCAGAGATGAGGGAAAAATTTGAATGAACCTGGATTAAGGAAAGATTAGTATGGACATAGATTAGGAAAAAAATTGAATGACCAGAGATTGTGGAAATAATTGTATGAACATAAATGAGGGAAAGATTTGAATAACCAGAGATTAAGGAAATATTTTTATGAACTGAGATTATTGAAAGACTTATAAGACCAGAGATTAGTGATTACTTTGTATGAATATGAGAATGAATTATTAGAAGATAAGATTGATAGCTCAGAGAAAGATTTGTTTGAAAAAAATGAAACTGATAAAAAAAATGTATGAATGTAAGATTTTTGTAAATTTCATGTGATACATGAAGATTTGTATGAATATAGATAAGAAAAAGATTAGAATGAAAAAAAAGATAAGACAGAATGGATGAATACGTAGAGAGATCAAAAGAGAGAGAGAGGAGGTTAAGAGTTTGAGATGCTACCTAAATTTAAAGTTCTCAGTAACTTGTCCAAAAATAGGTCATAGATACACCAGAATTTAAAAGCATGCTCGTGATTTGAGATCAGTGATTGTATAAATATCTTAGCTAAGAGAGAGAAGCCAAAATAAGAGTTAATCAATAAACTAGATGATGCTTTTAAAAATGTCAGATTAGACAACCGAATAAGCAGTGGCAAGAAAATCTTTCCCTTTCTGTCTAGACTTTAGCCCGACATGCGATCAGCAATTTCATGGATGTATTTCACCGATGATCAAAATTCTTTCATAATCCCAAAGATTCCTTCCTTTTAAATGCCACATGACAGTTCTATTATATTTTCTCTAGACTCAAACCTGAATTCTACAGCAAATCAATGATGAGTACAATATCAAAATGGCTTAAGTGAGAAAACTGGAGATTTGAGATAACTGTAAATGTTTGAATAGTTCATATCTTATTACAATGGGAGTAGCTCGATTCTCATATGAGCTCACCTTCAATGGAGGATCAAATAAAAAAATTGATACACGGTTTAATATAGTACATTGTTTGTTTTTTGGCACGTTTGTCTGGCTGTTAGCATCCCAGTTGCCAAAACCATAAATGTCTCATATGTCTTGCTATCTGATTGTCTAGGTTGAATTGTATTTTTTCATTGTAGATTAATGGTTTATATGTCTTGCAGATCAGTTACAACTGAGTAGTGAGTTTGACTCTTGTTAAGTCTCTCATATTAGTGGCCTGGTGCAAAATCTTATCTATGATTACTATATTTAGAGCCATATCAGTATTATTGTATGGATGCACCTCTTAAACTTTAATGAAATGCCTGGAGAAATAGTTAGATGGGAACTGAACAAGAATTCTACATGCTGTATTGAACAAATCCTGGAAGCAGCATGCTACAAAACTGCAGTTGTACAGCCACTTACATCCCATGTCACAAATCATCCAAGTATAACATGAACAAGACATGCTGCCGAAGTAAGGATGATCCCAAAAGTGACGTTCTCCAATGGACTCCTACATATAAACCCACTAAAGTTAGCTGACCAGCAAAAACTTAGATACTTCAACTCTGTACGGACTCTGGGTGCCATCTACAGGACATGCTAAGCGTGATGGGTGATAAGGCTGAATGGCAAGAGAGAGTCAAAAGAATCTGTGCTGTTGTCTTGATGATGATGATAATGATTTTCTTGCTGGATTAGAGGATTGCAAGTATTAATCCTAACTCGATCTACTAGGTGATATAAAACAAGGATTACTGCTCAGTTTAGAGTCAGAGTTGACTTTCTCCTAAACTGATCACCAACCAAGGCTCAAGTCAACTATTTACACACAATTTTGATTTGAAGACAGAGAGTTGAAAAGCTATCCTACTATTTACCTATTGCTAAGAAAAGATCAACTCTAGAAATACCAGTTTGTACTATGTTACAGTGTAACATCAATAAACATAATCCCTGATTTGACAGCCGAGTCTGCTCGGGCTGTAGGTTACACTGATTGCATCTCTGCAGAGAAGTAAGACCCCCACTCTACTGAGTGTAATGGATATGACACTAAGCAATCTGATGATAAGAGGTTCCAGTCCTAAAGCTGTAGGTTACACTGATTGCATCCCTGCAGAGAGATAAGACCCCAACCCCATTGAATGTATTGGATAGGACACTAAAAAATCTGATGGTGAGGGTCCAGTCCAAAAGCTTTGAGGAATGTGGAGTACCCCTTCATTGCTATTACTCTCAGGGTCTTATCTATGGGTCAAATAGAACCATTTGACATTTAAACTGTGTACAAACAAATAGTATGTTTAATTGAATTGTTAGAAATAGAACACTTTGACCATTTAACTATATGGAAACAAATGACTGTTGAACTGAATTCTTAGTGATACAAGGGAATACTTGGGGGTGTCCTCGTTGTATAATGGTTAAAGCAATGGACTGTGGAATCGTAGTAAGCAAGTTTGTACTCCAGTTACACTATTACATTCACTTTCGGGCAAATACCCTTGGGAAAGGTATGAACCCCCCTATCCTCCCAGTTATGGGTTAAATAGTACCCCTACTGTTCTAGGAGAATGACTTTGGCATTAAATAAACTTCAAAGGTTGATATGCCATTAAACAAAGAAACCAAACCAAAGAAATACTTGGAATCATTTGATTGAGTGCAAATGGATGTTTAATGTTGAAGAGAATTATTAGTGTTGAATAGCAATACTTGAAACTCTTTAACTGTGTGCCAAAATTGAATTATTGGTATTACATAGCAATATTTGAAACATTTTGATTGTGTCCAAATAAATGAATAGTGTTAGATAGAATAATTAATGTTAAATAGCAATACTTTTAACTACTTCACTGTTTGCAAACAAATCATTTGAATTGAATAGAATTATTAGTGATACGTAGCAATAATAAAGACTTTTTAACTAAGAAGCTCGACAGCAATTACACGAGAATGCTACGAGCAATATTGAACAAGTCCTGGCAGCAACACCCCACAAAGCACCAACTATACGGCCACCTGCCTTCCATCATGAAAACAATCCAAGTTAGACGAAACAGACATGCATGACACTGCTGGAGAAGCAGAGACAAGCTCATAAGTGATGTACTCCTATGGACCCCCACATATGGCAGGGCAAAAGCAGGATGGCCAGCTCAAACATTCATACAGCAATTATGTGAGGATACGGAATGTAGCTCTGAAGACCTGCCGGAGGCGATGAACGATAGGGAGAAGTGGCGAGAGAGGGGGTCAGGGATATCCGTGCTAGCGGTACGACATGATGATAATGAACTTTGTTGAAACAATAGCAATACTAGTGTGCAAACAAATTAGTTCCAACTCCTTTAAAAATGAAATTACCAACAAACTATTCACTTAGAAATCTTATATGCACATCAATTTAAATGTGTGCAAACAAATGACTGATGTTAAATTGTTACTGTTACATAGGAATACTTGAAACTATTCCACTGGGTGCAAAAAATGAGCTTGGGCGAAAAGATTTGATCAAGAAAATATGTTAACAGACCATGTGTATTTAATATGTGTATGTATAAATAGGATTTAGCATTAAATAACATACAACAGTTGATATGCCATAAAACCCAAGCAAACCAAATAATATATATTTAATATATATGTATAAAGAGGATTTGGCATTAAATAACCCACAATGGTTGATATGCCATAAAACCCAACCAAACCAAATCATATATATTTTATATGTGCCCGTGGTGTAATGGTTATCATCATAGGAAATAGACACGGCGACACGAGTTCAAATCCTTGATGAGACTGATTGCATTCCACATAGCATTAATACCCTTGGGAAAGGTATGAATCCAATTATTCTCCCTCCAACTATGGGTAAATAGTAGGACAAACTGGGTTCTTCAGCCTTGGTGAGGCAACTAGTCAAGGAGAAGGAAAACTCTGAATTCAAACCTGTTAAACTCCACTTAAAAATTGACCTTGTGTCATATCCTGCCCAAGTGGAGGGGTTGGTAAATATGATATTTAATATGTGTATATATAAACAAGATTTAGCATTAAATAATAACCCACAATGGTTGATATGCCATAAAACTCAACCAAACTGAATTCCAACTTCACCAGTCAGCAGTTGATTAATCATCTTTAGAGACTCCACCACTGGTTTAAAATCAAGTGTCCATGTCTTTCACAGTTTACCTAAAAAGGCAATTTGATTTGGTTTGGTTTGGTTTTATGATATATCAACCATTGTAGGAATCTAACGCCAAAGCCTCTTTATACACATATATATATTGAATATATATGATTTGTTTGATGAATAACTTATGTAGTGCCAACAATAAAAGTATGATTTAAAAAGTGAAAATAATTTTTATAGATATTTAAAACTAGATGTAAAAGTATATTTAAAAAGTATTTCAAAAATCTTTAAGTTTGGTTTGGTTTTATGGCATACCAACCATTGTAGGTTATTTAATGCCAAATCCATTTTTATATGTATGAAAAGTTTTATTTCAAACAAATCAGTTTAACATAAGTACAAAATTTAGTTCTATTTGACTCATAGATAAGACCCTATAAGATGCTACCTCTTCGAACCAGACTGGACCTGGGAACAATGGCAATGAATGGTACTCTGCATTCCCCAAAGCTCCAGGATTACAGAAGCCTCACCATCAGATTGTTTAGTGTCATATTCAGTACACTGGTTTGAGGAGTCTTAACCCTCTGCAGAGATGCAGTCAGTGTATTCTGCAGCCCCTGTCGATTGGACTAACAACATCTTTAATTCTTAAAAGATTTTAGATCTAAAATTGCATTAAAAAACATTTTAAATAATATATCAAAAAATATAAAAACTATATTAAAAAAAGACTTTTATGTTTTTGTGAAACACAGGATTGTGAGAGTACAACATCTTCTTTTCTCACTTAACCTAGCTCCTTTTGATTTTTTTTTCTTTCATCTCAAAATCAAGAGATATGAGGATGTGAAAGATATTAAAATAAATAGGATGGTACTGATTTACACCATATGAAACTTAGAATTTCAGAAGGTCTTCAATAATCAATGGAAAACTCTGTGAAATAAGTGTTTTAAAATGACAAGGGGATTATTTTGTTCGTTTTTGTCATAGTAAATACAGCTTCATTCTTGATACTTTCTGAACACAGCTTGCATACTTACTTGTAAATTAGAACTGGTTGCTTCGTTAGAAATATCAAGAAAGAATGATTGCAATATCGAGGGAGGAGAAGGTGATCACATTCCCAGGAGGATAGCATAATAATGAACACAAAATGCAAAGATTCTACATGAAGGAATGAAGGGTAAAAAAAAGTGGACTTCAAAGAAATACTTCCAAAAAAAGATGATGAAATATGAAAGAAATCACAGGAAAAATCTGTGTAAAACATGAAGATCCATTGAAAAAATTAGAAAAATCAGAAATAAAATCAGTTTAAAGTGAACCATAAAAAAAGGAAAGGTAGAATAGAAAATATGAGAGTAGCAATTCATGAAGGAAAGCCCCCAAAAAATATATACAATTATTTTTTTTGTTCCCCTTTGAAAACAGAAATAACATTTGGTAGAGTGTAATTGTTCGATGAAAAATGAGGAAATGTCATTCACAAATGAATTGAGCTGATGAAAGAAAAGGAAAAAAAAAAATCTTGTGAAAAAAAACAAAGAATAGAAAATGACAAAGTCCATTCAACAATGAAATAAATAAAGAAAGAAAGAATGAGAAAAAAGAAAGAGGAAAAGGAAATTGTAAAAAGGATGATAGTTGAATGTCATGAAGATGTTTTTTTAATGGCAATCAAAAGGGAAAGTCAAGGAAAAAGTAAAGCAAAGAGAAGTTTAAAAAAAAAAAAGAATGATGAAGCTGATGATTGAGTAAAAGAAAACGAAGAAGATTATAAAAATGAAAGATGAAGAAAAAGTGAATATGATAAAAAAGGAGAAGATATACTGAAGAAATTTATGCGAAAAAAGAAAAAAAGATGGAGAAAAAAGTGAAAAAACAATAAAGAAGGAAATGATAAAAAAAAACTCCGAAGGTAAGGAAAGAGTCGAAGAAAATGTAAATTATTTGGGTTAAAAAGAAAATGAAGAAGAGTTTAAAAAAGAGGATGATTATAATAAAAAGATGATGAATAAAAAATTGTGAAGAAGATAAAGATCATAAAGAAGAAAAAATTATAAAAATTTAAGTGAAGAAAATAATGAAGAAATAAAGAAGAAAAAGAAAGTGAAGAAACAATAAATCATATGGAAGAAAAAAAGATTATGAAAAAGAAAGTGAAGAAAAAAGATGAAAAAGAAAGTTGAGAAGATAATGAAGAAAATAATGATCATAAAGAAGATGATGATGAAAAAGAAAGTGAAAAAGTTTATGAAAAAAAAGCTTGAAAAGGAATAAAAGATCATAAAGAAGAAAAAATGATGAAAAAGAAAGTGAAGAAAATAATGAAGAGGATGCTGTGAAGAAAATAAAGATTATAAAGGAAAAAAAAGATGAAAAAGTATGTTAAGAAGTTAATGAAAAAGAACTTGAGAAGAAATAAAAGATCATAAAGAAGAAAAAAAGATGATGAAAAAGAAAGTGTGGATGATTGTAAAGAAAAATGGTGAAAAAAAATAAGGTAAAGAAAATGAAATTTATGAAGAAGAAAAGATGATAATCAGAAATAAAAGGAAACAGAAAAAAAAAAGATGATGATGCCAAAAACGAAGATAAAGAAGAGGAAAAGCTCTGAGAAAAATGATCATCATTATGGATAAAACTATTATTATCAGCATCATTCAGAAATAATAGTAACAACAGCTATAAAACAAACGACTATGTTTGAGGCAGGAGAAGCATTTGACAAAAAAAACAAAGGAATCATCATAATAAAACAATTGCACTGAAGAAAAAGAAAATAAAGAGACAAAATAGAGACTTGTAAAAAAAAAATAAAACCGTATTCTAAGTTGAAAATGAACACAAAAAATGAAGAGAAATTGAAGAGGCCTGTGAAATTGATAAGATGTATGGTAAAAAAAAAAGGAATAAATAAATAAATCAAAAGAAGAAGAAAAGGTATGTTCTTTGAAAGAATTACCAAGATGTTAGATGATGTCGTCAAAACCATGTGATTGTCTCCCTGAGGAGAACCCATTTTTTTTTCTGTCAGTGCAAAATGTAATTATTAAATTGAATATTAATAATAAGAATAATAATAATAATAATAAAAATGTGACTGATGATAATATTGACAGGATTAATAATAATGATAAATTGTAAAAGTAAAAAAATATTAATAATAATTATAGCGATAAGAAAGATAAGAAAATGATAATATAAAGGAAGGAGGAATAATAATAATAATAATTATGATGATAAAAGAGAGGAAATAACTACCAAGACAAAAAGGCGAATACACCAAAAACAGGAAGAGATGTCTACTAGTAAACACGAGAAACTGAGTGACAGTAAATTTCCAAAAACCTTTCTCCCCATCTTTGTAGCGTCAACATTGCTGGGATCTGGGTAAACAATTCAATGTTAAATCTACTATTTTAGTAATGCTGGTGGTTTTGTTTGCTTTGATTTTATGGCATATCAACCATTGTTGGTTATCTAATGCCAAATCTTGTTTTGAGTGTTCGTCAATGGCCCAGGAAACCAGGGTTCAATCCATGGCGTGTCATACCAAAGACTCAAAAAATGGTACTTGATGCTGCCTTGTTTAACACTCAGCATTATAAGGTAAGGATCAAGGGTAAAAAGGAACATCCAGGGAAATGAGAAGTGCCCTCTCCTACACTTCGGTGTAGTAGCTAGTGAAAAGGAAGCCTTCAGTTTTTTAAATATAGACATGTGTATATATATATATATATATATATATATATATATATGTGTGTGTATTGTGTAAGTATTTATGTACATATATATATGTATTATGTACATATATATATGTATATATATACATATAATGCGTGTGTGTGTGTGTATATATATATGTATTCATGTGAATGTGTATATATATATATATATATATATGTATATATATATATATTTACTAATCTAATATCTACCAGCATTCACGGTACCAGAAAAAAACGAAAAAAAAACGCCAGGAACAAGAGATAAAAGTATCTCGAATCACCGCCCGGGGAAAAAAGAAAAAAATTATAGGTCAAAAAGAAAGAAAGGCCAATCTTGTCCGACCCCTTGAAAAAAATCAAGGGATATGCAGTCAGTTGGTCAAAAGAAAACTAAAACCTTCTACAAATCCTGCAATGCTACAATTACAAAAGTGCTCAACACAAGTGGAGCCAATTATAAAATTAACTTAAATCGCGAGTTGGAAATCTACTAAAGTTTCACCTTATCGGATCATCAGGAAGCCTAACTCCAACTAATGCTAAAGGAGAAAGCGCCATCTTATATTCACCAAAAACCCACCTAGCTTAGAATTTACATAACAAAAAAAAAAAATATATATATATATATATATGTGTAGGTATTTAACATTAATACTTCTATTTATCAAATATTTCTAAGACAAATAACTAGTACTTTGTTCTAATGTTTCAAATTACTTTTAAAAATCCAAAACTAAAGATTGCTATCAAACAATAATTATTCAGTTTAACCTCAGTTATTTGTTTGTTCCGAGTTAAATGGTTTCAAGTACTGAAAATGATTAAGTATTTCTATTTTGATTCATAGGTGGTATCCTTACAGGTACTACCATTCAGGATCAGATAGGAATGAGGCGTAATTTCTCTGACAGGATGGTCTACATTCTCTTATGTACCCGCACAGGAGATTGACCCCTGATGTTTTAATGTCCTACCAAGGACACTCATTGAAGGGATGTTATACCTCTTCAGAGATGCTGTCAGTGTATTCCATAACCACAGTCAACTAGGCTGCTAAATAACTAAAAGGTGATGAAACAAATCCGATCAATGTTTAAATTTGGCATTTCATGACATATTTAACAGTGAACAAATTGCCAAAAAGAATTTTCATTTTTGGTGTTAGGAACAAGAATCACTTCTATATAAAATGACAGGCAGTTATTACCTGCTTCTATATGAAATAACCGGGGTTCAATCCCACGTTGAGTCATACCAAAGACTCCAAAAATGGTATTTAATGCTGCCTTTCTTAACACTCTGCATTATAAGGTAAGGATCAAGGGTAAAGTGTATCAATCCAGGGAAAGGAGTAGCACCCTCCTCTATACCTCAGTGTAGTAGTTATTGAAAAGCGAGCCTTCGGGTCACCCTCGACTAAGGTCACCAACTTTACTTACTTATATGAAATAATATTTGCTGGGGAAATATGTTTTCATCATGCAATATGAAATTATACCCATTTTTACCCATTTTCTTTATCATTCTATATATTTTTGAAGCCTATTATATCAAGTTGACAGAGACAGCAAGAAGATAAAGAAGAAATAAATGACAAAAAAGGACTCCCATTTTTTTCTTTTTTTCTTTTAAGTTGACATAAGGCAGTTGACACTTGAGGCTGATGGTATGCAGGGCACTCAATTTAACTATCAGTTTTTTTTATCTTTTTAAAAATTTCTTCTTTTTTTTTTTTTTCTTGTTTTACTATATTGCCACAAGCAGTTTATTATTGTTTGTATTAATCATTGATGACATTTGGTGGTTTTTCAATTATAAAATTGTGGTTTTATACTTGAAAAATATTTAGTTTTCTTTTCAACCTTTTACTCATTGGCAAATGCAAGGATTTAAAGAATGTTTTATTTTTTTATGTATGTTTTTATTGGTCTCAGGTTTTAAGTAAATTCTTTTTGCACTGTATTAGATTTTTTAAAATTTCTTATTATATTACCTACATTGACTATTTTTATTGCTATTTCCTATTTTGGAAGGCTCTATATATATATATGTATATAGTTTGTTTCAAGGGGAAAATGTTTTCTAACAATGAAAACATCTTTTTGTGACTGATTATCTAGAAATTATAATGGATGCATTAAAAAAGATAATTTTTTGGTTTGGAGCAATTTTATTTCTAAATGTATTTGTTTTTTCAGAGAAAGTGTTTGTCTTCACATCAGCAAATGTATAGATGAGTATCTTTCAATAAATAAGGGAAATTTTTTGACTGTGATGGGACCTATTATATATATGAGGATCATTCGATAAATAAGGAAAATGTTTTTGACTCTGGTAGGAGCTATTATATATTCAAAGGCCTTACAATAACTAAGAGGAGTTTTTTTTGTAAAGCTCAAAACTTTTCCTCTTTTTTTTTCAGAATTTTTTCAATATAAATTTAAATTCAGTATTGTTTGGAATTGGTTTAAAGCAAAAATTATTTCAATTGAGACAATTCAGAATGGCAGCAAATCAAATAGAATGCTTCAGGCTTGAACAGAGGTCTGTAATTAAAACTTTGATGGCTGACATGAGCAAACCATGTGTGATGTCTATATAGAATTATGTTTTAACAAAACAATGCACCAAACATAGGTTTGCTACTATGAGCCTGAGTTGAAAAGACAGTCCATGAAGTGAATATACACTGACTCTCCAGTAAAAAAAAGTTCTGGTCACAGCAGTCAGTAAAGAGAGTGAGGCTGAGAGAGTTCTGGGGCATGACCCATCACTATTAATTTCCTTGGAAAAGGTGCATCTGCATATGGTGCTTTCTGCTGCCAACTCCTTTGGCAAAATTCAATTTCCTTGATGGAAAAACCTTCATATATTCTAGTGTGTACAGTCAAGATTTTTGTCTGAAGATTTTAAACACATGAAACTACAAGTGTTCATAATCATGATATTTTTTAGGTTTTATAGCTGCTCAGCTATAACAGCATCAAGCATCTTTTTAGGCAAATTTGTCTCATTTACATTTCAGTTTTTATTAATGTTATGGTACCCAACCTGCAGACAGTAATGAACTCTTCCATGATTATTAATACCGGGATCACAGTCATCTCGGTGGAGCTGTACTTATTCCCGCTAACACTTGGCAATTGGACTGACGTCTAACACTTTTGTGCATATGTTGTATTATACTTCGTTAATATAGTTTGTTCGACGTAAACCCGAGTTGTGTTATTCTTCCGGATCCTTTACTGGTCCACAACAATTACACAAATCTATTTTCTGTCTGGCGGTGTTGAATATAAAATATTGTCATCAAAGCAACTACTGCTTCTCACCTCATATACTGTTTACTTAACCTCTCTTCTGCAAGTAAGATATGATAGTGTTATATTCTCATTTGCTGATTCATGCAGAAATATACATATATATGCTGGATACATATTGACGCAATGAATTAATCAGACGCAAGCATGATAATGACAAAGACACAGGAAGACTTCTTTAACAATATTTTTACCTCTCACTTTATTGCAAGGTTTTGAAAGGGTTGTTCAAGGTTTGCATGTGAGAGGGAGCTGGAGATCGAACATAACTGCAATATTTTGACCCCACTGTTATGACCGTCACGTTGTGTCTTTCCTGTTCTCCGGATGCTGGGGTCCACTCCATCGGGGTTCCCGAGGGCACCCTCGGTCGGGTGTGGCCTTCCCTACCACAGCTCGTCTCCAACTGTCTTAAACTCTCCTGGCAACCATTCTGGCTCGTCGAACTCAACTCAATTATATAATCGTTCGACGCCCACTCGATCTTTGAAATCGAATGTTTAATCGTCATCAAGCGGAAATAACTGTCATGCAGTTCAGAGGTCACTCTCTTCCGGTGCATCACTCAGTAGTGTACCATGGGAATTTTTCTTGCTCGTCCCATTTCATCAGCCAATTTCCGCCCACGCAATTTCCTCTCATAACTGCCATTAGAATGTGTCACTTCCTTCCGGTTCATCATCTTGAATGGCATTTTTGGCCGGGTCAAAAGGTCAAAACACAACAATAGTACATCAGATTTGGATGTTGGGCCCTCATATACACAGATGCATATTTGAGGAAATGCTGGGAATAATGACAATGAAAGAGAGACTCAGCATTCCTTGGAGCTCCAAAATCAGATCCTAATCATTTGGATATGGTTTAATGCCAGAGTCTGGATATTTTTTTGTAAATGGAAAGCATATTCCTCAACAATGGATATAATCAGTGGATTTAAAGTGGTAAAAACATATGAAGGGCAAGTAAAAGGATGTTACACATCAACTTGAAGGTTGAGTGTGCATTGGTTGGTTGGGTGGGTTGGGTTTTATGGCATATCAACCATTGTTGGTTATCTAATGCCAAATCCTCTTTATACATATATATTAAATATATAGGATTTGGGTGGGTTTGGTTTTATGGCATATCAATCTTTGTAGGTTATTTAATGCTTATACCTCTTTATACATATATATTAAATATATATATCTGATTTGGGAATACATTTTGTAGATAACATTATTAAATAAGCCTGAGCCCTTTTTTTGCACACAGTTAAATCGTTTCAAGTATTGCTATATATCAATCACAATTTAACATCAGTCATTTGTTTGTAGACAGTTTGTCCTATTTGACTCAGAGATAGGACCCAATCAGAGTGAACCTGGGAGTATTGGCAAGGAAGGGGTACTCAAATCCCCCAGGCTGGAGCCTAGCCATGAAATGGTTTTATGTCATATCCAGGACACTGGTTGGGAGGAGGTCTTACCCCTCTGCATTGATGCAGTCTATGTATTTAATAGCTCCAGCCGACAGGGCTGTTCTTAAATGAAATGTATCTAAGTAGTAGGTCTTGCTTGCACGTTGCCAAAATAGTGAGTATTAAACACATTATGTGAGAGTTCTAAAGGTCAAATGATATTTTCCACATGTACTTATCATCATCATGTCGCGCTATCAGCACTGATATCCCTGACCCTCTCTCACCACCTTTCCCTATGGTCCATTGCTTCTGGCAGGTCTTCAGGGCTACACCCCATATTGGCACAGAGCTGCTGTATGTAGGTTTGAACTGGTCGTCCTGCCTTAGCTCGTGCATGTGAAGGGGTCCACAGGAATACATCGCTTATGAGCTCGTCCCTACTTCTCCAGTAGTGTCCTGCATGTCTGGTTCATCTAATTTTGATATTTTTCATGATGGGTGGTTGGTGGCCGTACAGCTGCTGCTTTGTGGGGTGATGCCTTTAGGACTTGTTCAATATTGCTTACAGCATTCTTGTGTAGTTGCCATTAAGCTTTTTCTCCGTACGTTTAGTTAGCATCCATGTAGTAGTATCGACACAACTGCTGCTTGGAAGAAACTTCACTTCATTTTATTGGTCAAATCTGACTTCTATATGACTGATAGCCTATTGGTAGCAGTCCATTCCTTTGCTAGTCACGTGTCGATGTCTTTCTCGGTTGAAAAACATTGACACAAATAATGGGTAAAATTTGTCTTTCTAGTCTTAGTCAAATTGGGTCATTTTTTCTCCAAACAAATTTACGCCTTTACCCAAGTATCATTACTGGAGTTTCCAGAACAAGGTTGAATACAACTCCTGGTTTTCAATTCATTTGCTCTTCCCCAAGGTGCCCTGTTGGCTGGGGCTCTTGAATACAAGAACTGTACACTTTTGCTGAGGGGTAAGACATACCACCATCAAGGCCACTTGTTAATCTGAAGTGGCTACTCGTAATGCCTGAGTATGGACATCTGACCAGCAACACTCTACAGCAATCCTTACAAGATAATCAGCTGTTCATGTTAAGCACAAGCGGCTATATAATTAAGTCCTGACCATGTTCTTCCAATTGCGCCTTTGATAAACAAATGCCCAACCCTTTTTATCTCAGAGGTGCTAAGATCCTGGCAGAGGATCGACTGCATCAAAGGGAAACAGTTCATCAAAAATATTTCTACCAATTCATTTATCTTTATCAACAAGTTGTGCTGATACAGTTCTAACGTAATTTTATTCTAAGCATCGGTATCCCATAGTTCATACACTTTTGGCCAACTTGCTTAATGTTAGTTTCTAAGCTGAAATGAACCTTTTCAGTCCATGTTATTAAAAGTTCTTGTTCTCTTGGATCATTTGATTGGAGGATGTCCTATAGATGTCAGCTGTCTACAAATTGTCAGCAATTATTTATAGACTCTTCCAAGTAGAAGCAGAAGATTAGCCAATGAAAGTCAACTAAAGTAAAAGCAGTAGATTAGCCAATCAGACGTGACTAAGACGCATATAAACAATGGGAAATTAACAGAGTCAAGACTTAATGCAGCTTCGTTACTTTGAAGGAGTATCTTGTATCACTCAATGAGAAACAAGATGGCTACTCAAATTCCAAAAGTTACAGTCATTTATTACTTATTGTACATTGTATTTTTATTGAGTTTTTGTTTCCGCACAATCCTACTCAACAGCTTTTGATACTGACCAGATCATGGTCAATCCAAAACACTTCCTGCATCTTGATGCATTGAGAGGATTTCTAAAATACTACTTCTTAAAATTCTGAGTTCCTTAATTCAATTTTACTGGAAACATTTACCAGCTCAGTAGCTACAATGAATGATATGCCATAAAACCCAACCAAACCAAATCCTATATATATAAAAAGGATTTGGCATTAAATAACCTACAATGATTGATATGCCATAAAACTCCTGGATTGCTCCACTTTACCCTTGATCTGTAGCTTATAATGCAGCATGTAAAGCAAGGCTGCATCAAGTAACATTTTTTTTAGTCTTTCCTCTTGCTATGGGTTAAATAGAATCAATTCTGTTGTTGTGTAAAGAGGACTTTGGCATTAAATATCCAATGAAGGTTGATATAAACAGAAGAAATTGAATAAACCATACTTAATAATACTTAATTATTTTATCAAAGCTTTAAGAACCAATGTATTCAAAAATTTCACCATCATTTTAAATCGTAAAATCTTCAAAAGTTATAAAATCAGTGTTTTTAGTACCAATACATTAATGTAATTCTAAATTATTATCTCAATGATATAAGCCCAGTTGGTTGGGGCTGTAGAATACGCAGACTGCATCTTTACAGAGAGGTAAGACCCCACATAACAAATGTCCTGGATATGACACTAAACAATCTGATGGTGAAGCTCCAGTACCCCGTCATTGGATAGCTACCTGATCCACTCTGGCCTGGAGTGTGAGCACCTGATCAGGGTCCATATATGGGTCAAATAGACCTGTTTGACATTTAAACTGTGAGCAAACAAATGACTTATGTTAAATCGAATTGTTAGAAATAGAACTGTTTGATCATTTAAGAGTGTAAATAAATGTCTGATGTTTAATTGAATTGTTAGTGATACATAGCAATACTTAAGACCCATTAGCAGTGTAGAAACAATAGCAATACTAATGTGCAAATAAATTAGTTTTAACTCATTTAAAAATTAAATTACTGACAAACTAATCTTTTACTTATCATGTATATCTATTTAGATGTGTGCTAACAAAGAACTGATGTTAAATTGTCACTGTTACATAGCAATGCTTGAAACCATTTAACTGGGTGCAAAAAAAAATGTTTAAAAATGTTATCAACAAAATGTTTACAAATCATATATTCAATATATATGTATTGAGGATTTGGTATTAAATAACCGACAATGGTTGATATACCATAAAACCAAACCAAACCAAACCAAATCAATCAATTATATATTTATTTTATTACTATTGATTAAATCCTGAAGGATCTGATAAAAAACTCAGCGTTCCCCTAGAAATAAGTCACTCAACACTACTAATTTTTTGAATCAACAGAAATTTTTCAAAAAATATAAAAAAACAATGTTTTCACTTTGTGGTTGTAACCCTCTACCTTACCTGACCATTTGATAGCAGACTTAGTTAAAGGTGAGATTTTTCATCCATACCTCGGATGACATGTAACACCAGAGAGTCTGGCTGATGAAGACATCACTGAACTGAAAGCATAGCTTCCTCAATGTCCCAACTTAGTAAGTAAAGTTGGCAACTGTCGTCAAGGGCAACCAGAAGGCTCCCTTTTTAATAGCTACAGATATGTAGCTATAGATATGTAGGCGAGGGCGCCACTCCTTTCCCTGGATTACTTCACTTTACCCTTGATATGTACCTTATATTGCTGAGTGTTAAGCATGGAGGTATCAAGTACCATTTTTAAAATCTTTGGTAAGACACGACCAAGGATTGAACTCAGGTTTCCCGGACCATAGGCGAACACTCTACTCACTTGGCCAATGAGCCAGTATTATCAATTAAATGAGGATTGACTAAAGAGAAGAATTTTTCAAAAGAATTGATGCAGTCTTGAAGAGTTATCAGATCTCAGCCACAGAGAATGACATCTCATACCAGTGAAGATGGGGTAAGATTCATGTACTTCCCTTTCCAGTTTTATTAAAGCTAAAGGTAGCCACACAAAATATCAGCAATCTACTGTAACTTCTTGAATATTATCTAATGAATTTTCATGATAGATATTTCATTCAAAGCAACACAGACCAAAAAAAAAAAAAATGTCTAGTATGAAAATTTTTGTTCAAATCCAATAAGCCGCACCCTACAAAATTGCTGTTGGATGGCTATTTACCTGCCATCTCACAAACCATCCAAGTAAGACAAGACAAGCTGGGCACTAAAGATGAACTCATAAGCAATGAACTACCACACATAGACACACCAGTATTAGCTGACCAGCAAAAACTTCATCAGCTCTGTGCAGACACTGGATGCTGTCAAGAGCTTCATGCCACTGGTCATATGCAACCCAACACAGCCTAGTTGATGAACATATCACCACACTGATAGATTGGCTTCTTCAATGACCCAACTTAAATATTATCAACCAAACGAGGACAGAACTAGAGAAACTCTTGGCTAAGGCTGAAGAATACATCACCTGCATCTCTGCAGAGGAGTAAGACTCCCTACCAATGAATGTCCTAGATATGACATCAAACAATCTAATGGATGAAGCTCCTGTAATGCTGGAGCTTTTGGAAACATGAAGCACCCCTTCATTGCCATCATCCCCAGGTCCACTCTGGCCTGGTGTGGAAGCACCTGATAGAGTCCTATCTATGGGTCAAATAGAACTGTTTGAAATTTAAACTGTGTGATTATGCTAAACTGTATTATTTGAAATAGAACTATTTAACCATTTAACTGTGTACAAACAAATGACTGATGTTTGATTGAATTATTAGTGATACATAGCAATACTTGAAAACATTAAACTGTGTGCAAACAAATGATTAATAATAAATATAATTATTCATATTTTATTGAAATAAGTGAAGCCATTTTGCTGGGTGCAAAAGAAATGAGCTCAAGAAGTGTTATCTATGAAACGTGTTTAGAAATCATCAATTTGATATATATAAATAAAAAGGATTTGACATTAAATGACCTACAATGTTTGATATATAATAAAATAAACTAAACCAATCCAAACCAAGAGAAGCTCTGTGCAGTCTCTGGATGCTGTCTAGAGCTTCATGCCACGAATCACCTGCAAACCAACCAAGCTTTGATGCTGTGAAGGTATCACCAAACTGAAAGATTGGCTTCTTCACTGATCTGACTAAAATATCAACAAGCAAACGAGGAGAGAAACTCTGTGCAGATGTAGCATGCTGTCTAGAGGAATTACAAAGGACAATGAAAAATAGGGATGGATGGTGAGGAAGAGTCCAGGGAATCCATGTTGTCAGCACACCTTAATAATGATGATAAGTGCCAATGATTAAGCTGTAGATAATGAGGGGGGTGTCCTCGTGGTGTAATCATAAAAGTGATGGACCACGAATCATAGTAGATGATGATGATTAGGGCCAATGATTAATTTGTAGAAGACATGATGCAAACTATCCACTCGTAAACTGGCAATTATTATAAATTTATAATATTTTAAATTGACTAAAGACTTTTGCTTGGCACTGTGTATATTGATTTAAATGTATTGAATGTGGTTCCTGTAAGAATAACAAAAATAAACAAGAATTTGGAAAAATATTCATTGAAAGGAAAAAAAAATTGTTTATTCTTTTATGAAGTCTGCCAGAATGCATGTTCCCTGGATAATTATAAAATAATTGACATGGCATCGGCTTCATATAAACTGCGAGTGAAAGGAAGTTGCACATGAACTTGAAGGACGACCGTGCATTGAGTTGACTCATTAAAGAAATCAACATTGGAATCAAATATAATTTCAAAATTTTAGCATTATCAATTTTCCTGAAAAGTTGTCACGGCTTTTTTATTTGGCTTTTCATAATTCCGTTTTTTATTTCCTTTTTTTTAATTTTGATTTTCTTTTCACCATGAAAAAAAATTGATTCTTCTTTAATTTATATATATATATATATATAATTTTCTTTTTGATTAATAAAGTGTTCTGTTACTTATATTCACTGTGCTAAAAAGATTTATTTTGGAAGATAGCTTTTCCACACAAGTTAAATGAACATGATTGGTGTTGTGGACCAGTAAAAGGTTCAGAAGAAAGGCACGAACTCGAGATTACATGAAACAAGTATATTGAATGAAAGTATAAATACAGCATAAGTAAAAGAGTGTTGAACATCAGTCTGACTGCCAAAGTGTTAGGCTGGAGTTAACTAAGGTATTTGTTTTCGGTCCCACCACCAGAGAAGTATGGTACAGGGCCATTTTTAAGGTGGGTTCGGTTGCAGGGTTAAAGCCCACAAACGTCCAGCAATGCCAAAAATATCTTCAGCCCCATCAGCATTCCCCATATTAGGGGCATCTCAGGTGAAAGGCAATAAACCCAACCCTCCCTAAGCAGGTAAAAGCCTGGTGGGATGGCCCCCTGAGGCTGGAGGAAATGGTGACTCAACCAACCAGCACTCGGCCAGATCTGTTCTCTGAGTCAAACTTGGCTGACCGAGGCTGGAGTTAACTCAACTCCAAGATGAATATTCTCCCGGTATTCATAGTAATAGGAAGAGTTCATTATTATATTAACCAACCCCTCTGCTCGGGCACAAGGTCAATTTTTAAGCGGAGTTTAACAGGTTTGAATTCAGAGTTTTCCTTCTCCTAGACTAATTGCCTCAACAAGGCTGAAGAACCCAGTCTGCTCTACTATTTACCCATAGCTGGAGGGAGAATAATTGGATTCATACCTTTCCCAAGGGTATTAGTGCTATGTGAAATGCCATTCGTCTCATCCAGGATTTTAATTCGTGTTGCCATGTCTATTTCCTACAATGATAACCATTACACCACGGGCACTTCCAAGGAAGAGTTCATTATAGTCCGTAAGGTAGGTACCATAACAATTGTTATCTCTGAAAACGGAATAGGTTTTAAAGAGTAACTTCGGTGTTTTTGAAGAATTAATTTAAAACATCCTTCAACTTGAGAAACAGTGCACCCTCAGTTCTGCCTGGCTGTGGTATGGGCTGATAATTACTACTTAACAGATGCTTAATGTTCTTTTGTATATCATGCCAATGACTCTGCTGATGGTAATCTCTTATAAGTATGAGCACAGAAGGCTTTGAATAGCAACAAAAGCCATTGTTTCATTCAATAAAGTACATAATCAGAAAACTACCAAACAAGTGATTTACAGGAGCAAGGAGAAAATGAAACCATTAACTGTACCATAGAAATTAGCCTGACTATCAGGATGGTTCAACAGACTCACAAAAGTGCAATCATTATAGACCACTTGAAGAAGCATGTGGATGGTAATGAAGCTGAAAAAAATTCTCATTTTCACTTTTTACCTGCCCTCTGTACACTGTAACTCTGGGTTTGCGTAAAACTTATAGGTCAATGTTTGGATATCCCAGACGTTTGCCTGACCTACTCTGATAAGGTAAGTCATTGATAATGCAGTATTCATTCATAGTTTGCACACCACATCAAAAGAGAAGTTTCAAAGGTGCTTCAACTAATGGAAAATTCTCAGGAATAAGTGTCTTGAATGCCGATAGGACAATGGGGAAGAAAATTAATGTTTCTTTCTGTGTTAATTTTTATCTTGGCAAATACAGCTTCAGTCTTAATACTTTATTAGCTGCATTTTTTTTGGTAAAACACAGGATTGTGCTTACACAGTCGGCTGGGCTGTAGAATACACCGACTACACCTCTGCAGAGGGGTAAGATCCCCACCCCCATGAGTGTCCTGGATATGACTCTAAACAATCTGATGGTGAGGTTCTAGTGATGCTGGAGCTTTGGGGAATGCGGAGCACCCCTTCACTGCCATTGCTCCCAGGTTCACTCTGGCCTTGTATGGTAGCACCTGAGAAGGCCCTATCTATGGGTTAAATAGAACTAACTGCATATTTATGCTAAACTGAATTGTTTGAATTAGAACTGTTTGACTAAACGGAATAGCTTGAAATAGAAATGTTTTTGACAATTAAACTGTGTACTTACATTTAAACTGTGTGCTTATGCTAAACTGAATTGTTTGAAATGGAACTGTTTTTGACATTTAAACTGTACTTACAGTAAACTGAATTGTTTAATATAGAACTGTTTTGACATTAAGTGTGTGTTAACAAAATCTGTACTCATACTTAACTGAATTAGCTGAATCAGAACTGTTTGAATAAATTGAATGGCTTGAAATAGAAATGTTTTTGACAAACTGTGTAAAGTTGTTGGCGACCGTAGTCAAGGGGAACATGAAGGCTCCCTTTTCGATAGCTACTACACCAATGAGTAGGGGAGGGTGCTACTCCTTTCCCTGGATTGCTCCACTTTATGCTTGATCCTTACCTTATAATGCTGAGGGTTAAGCAAGGAGGTATCAAGTACCATTTTTTGAGTCTTTGGTATGACTCGACCTGGGATTGAACCTGGGTCTCCCAGTCTATTGGCGAACACTTTAATCATTATGCTATGTACTCATGCTAAGCTGAATTGTTTGAAATTGAACTGACTATTTGCATAAGAATGGATTAGGCATTAAATAACCTACAAAGTTTGATATGCCATGAAACCAAACCCACCCACCCACACATACACGCACAGATGATTGGTGCAGCACACTTCATACTGACCAGGACGGGCACTGGGTAACTTTTTCTTGTTTCCCAAACTAAAAACTCATCATAAAGGTAAGAGCTGAGGACAAAAAGGGATATGTCAGCACAGATTCACAACAAATAAAGAGATTCAACTCTCCAAAATAAGTGCTGCATGCCAATTTTGAAGAAAATTTCTGTCACAGTAAATACAGCTTCAGTTTTTATATTTTTTAATAAAATTTTTTTGTCTTATCTTTTTAAAGAATATTCACTGATAGTTATGGTGGTGTCTTCGTGGTGTAATGGTTAAAGCGATGGACTGCGGAATCATAGTAAGTGAGTTCAGACTCCAGTCTCGCTATAACATTCCCTTTCGGGCAAATACCCTTGGGAAAGGTATTAACCCCCTTATCTTCCTAGTTATAGGTTAAATAGTACTGCTACCGTTCTTCTAGAAGGGTGGTTTTGGCATTAAATAACCTACAAAGGTTGATATGCCATTAAAGAAAGAAACCAAACCAAACCAAACTGATAGTTATATCACAAAACTATCCCTTTCTCATGGAGGGTGACGTTCCATGGCATATGAAATAAAAAAAAATCATGAGCAGCTGTTCCAAAATTCTATAAAGCAACTTTCATAGCCAAGTTAGTCTCCTGACGTGAATTGTATTGAACGTGTCTAGGCCATTTTGGATCATAAAATACAGAAAATGTCCAGGAAAATAGGCTTGCTTCGTGTTTTGAATGCAACCTGGTTAGATATTCCACAAGAAAAAAAATAAAGATGCGGAAAGAGTAAAGACAACATTAAGATCTGCAAGTGGAAAGTCGAACAAATTTTCATTGGCGAAATAAAACATTCTGGAATTGTTTAGATCAATAAAGGCTTTTGTTGGAAAACATAGGTGTCTATTTATCTTGTCATTCATATAACTCATTATATATATATATATATATATATAATGTGCAGGTGTGAATTGACCATCACAGGAAATAGAATCAGCTACTCTGAGTTCAAATACTGGACTAGACTGCATTTCATTAGGCTCTAATTCTCTTTGGAAAAGCATGTATCTATCTGTTTCCGCACCACCAAGGGGGAAAAAGTTGAACAGACTGAGTTCTTTATCATTGGGAAGGGTACTAGAGTAGGAGAAAGAAAGATCTAAGAGCAAACCAGCTGAAATTCACTTAAGAATTGACATTTTGTCAAAACCCTACTCGCTGCAAATAGCTTGGGTAAATACACACACACACACACACACATATATATATATATATATATATATATATACTCCCCTAGAAAATATATATATATATATATATATATATATATATATATATATACTCCCCTAAACCACCCTCAAAAATGAAGTAAAAGATTTTTCTAAATTATGAAAATCAGATATATGGAAGATTAGGTTGGTTGGTTTGTTTGGTTTTATGGCATATCAACCTTTGTAGGTTATTTAATGCCAAATCCAGTTTTAATGAAAGATTAGGTTTAGAGACATTTGAATTCAAAATAAGAAGAAATTACAATTCATTTTTTATATGTATTTTAGCATTTATGGTAAATTTTAAAATTTATTTTTGAGATAAATAAAAACTAAAGAAAAAAAGGACTCAATTGAAAATTTGATTTTATCATTAAGGTTTTTCGGACTATTGTCTTCATCTTTATTGTTATTTCCACAACGTTTTGGCCGATATGTCCTCTGGCCTTCTTCAGGTGTTTGTCGAACTCGGGAACCTTCACGGAACTTCGAACTACGTCCTTTATTGAAACTGCGGGGGTCCCTGTTCTGATTCCGTTTGCCATAACAGGGTACAAGTGTTAAGTATTCCTGTATATTACTCACCTGTAGTGAGAATGGAACCTGCAACCTTCAGATGATTGTCTTCTTAGAAGCTCAGGGAACCAACTGGACAAGGCGTAACGGTTATAGGCGTTGGTTCCCTGAGCGTCTAAGAAAACAATCATCTGAAGGTTGCAGGTTCAATCCTCGCTACAGGTGAGTAATATACAGGAATACTTAACACTTGTACCCGGTTATGACAAACGGAATCAGAACAGGCGACCCCCGTGGTTTCAATAAAGGACGTAGTTCGAAGTTCCGTGAAGTTCCCAAGTTCGACAAACACCTGAAGAAGGCCGGAGGACATATCGGCCGAAACGTTGTGGAAATAACAAAAAAGATGAAGATAATAGTCAGAAAAACCTTAATGATAAAAATCAACAAGCTTCGTCTCAGAAATTTAGACAACTGAAAATTTTATTTTATATAGTCTACGTAATTATAAAAGCTATTAAAACTGTAATACTTAAAATACTAAAAACATAAATGGCTAAAGGAACTAAATTATCTGAATTTGAGAAAGGAGAGATTACAGACCTGAAAAGAGTTGAAAAATCTCAGAGAGAAATTTCAACTGCCTTAGGACAGACTAAAACCATTATCTGCAATTACTTGAAAATTCCAAATAAGTAGGGAACAAGAAAACCAACTAGTAGGCCAGAAAAATTATCATCACAATTCAAGAGAAGAACTGTTCGGGAAGTAAAAAAGAAAACTTCGTCAACATCAAAAATTTTGAAATCTCTAGTTGATCCTATTTACCCCACCCCTCCACTCGGGCAGGATATGACACAATGTCAATTTTTTAAGCGAAGTTTAACAGGTTTGAATTCAGAGTTTTCCATCTCCTAGACTAGTTGCCTCACCAAGGCTGAAGAACCTAGTCTACCCTACTATTTACCCATAGCTGGAGGGAGAATAATTGGATTCATACCTTTCCCAAGGGTATTAGTGCTATGTGAAATGCAGTCAGTCTCGTCCAGGGTTTGAACTCGTGTCACCGTGTCCATTTCCTACAACGATAACCATTACACCACTGGCACCTCCATTAAAAAAAAACCTCCACTCGGACAGGATATGACACAAGGTCAATTTTTAAGTGGAGTTTAACAGGTTTGGATTCAGAGTTTTCCTTCTCCTAGACTAGTTGCCTAACCAAGGCTGAAGAACCTAGTCTGCCCTACTATTTACCCATAATTGGAGGGAGAATAATTGGATTCATACCTTTCCCAAGGGTATTAGTGCTATGTGAAATGCAGTCAGTCTCGTCCAGGATTTGAACTTGTGTCGCTGTGTTCATTTCCTACGGCGAAAACCATTATACCATGGGCACTTCCATCTCTCAATGATGCTCCTTGCGGTACTAGAACAATTAGAAGGCATTTAGATAACAAAAAAAATTAAGCTTAAGAAAAGAATTCATCATCCCAAGTTAACTATGAATCACAAAGAGAAACAATTGGAATATGCTCATCAATATCAAACCATGAGTGCTAAAGAATGGTGAAAAGTTGTTTTCTCAGATAAAAAGAAATTCAATTTAGACAGTCCAGGTAGCTTTCAGGAGTTCTGGCTCATAAAAAAATTTCCAGAAGAGAATTACTCAACAGGCATAGGTGGAGGAAGATCTCTTATGATCTGGGGGTGGGGGGATTCACATCTTCAGGAAAACTTAGACTACAATTTGTCAGGGGTTGACAAAAAAGCAGCTGATTATGTGAAGATGCTAAATGGTTTATCTCTTGCACAAGAAGGGTGTCATCTTTGTGGAGAAGGATGGATTTTTCAGTAAGATAATGCTGCTATCTATAATGCATCAATAACAAAGAAGTACTTCCTTGAATAAAAAATAAGACTTCTTGACCACCCTGCATGCACCCCATACCGCAATCGTATAGAATATTTCTGGGGATTGATTGTTGTAAAAGTTTATGTAGGAGGTCAATATAACTCAGCAATTTCTGAGCTCAAAAATACAATCTTAGATTCATGGGAAAAATACCTTTTGTTCAACTTTAGAAACTAGCCAAATTTTTTAGATTATCAAAGTTGACAATTGATGTACAAAATATTATATCAAAAAATTGTCTTTAGATTCTATAGTTCTGTTCATTGGTTTTGTATTTATGTCAAAACAAAATTTTAAAATTAACACTAAATGCGAATATACATACAAAAAATGAACTGAAATGTCTTCATATTTTGAATTTAATGGTCTTTATACCTTATTTTTTATATATCTGATTTTCATTATTTAAAAATTGTAAACAAATCTTTTCCTTCACTTTTGAGGGTGGTCTTATATTTTTGTCCAGGGTGTGTGTATATATATATATATATATATATGAGAAGAGATAGTTACCAGTTGTGTCCAAAAATATCAGGAAACTTGAGATTATACAATTGTTTGAAAATTTAATTACTGTAATTATCAACGTTAACAATGACAAGATATGAAAAGCACTCAGATTATTTTACCAGATAGTTCAGTCAGCTGGGGCTGTAAAAAAAAATGACTACATCTCTGCAGAGAGGTGAGACCCAACCAATGAGTGTCCTGGATATAACATTAAACCATCTGATGGTGAGTCTATTCTGGTCCGTAATGGTAGCACCTGATAGGGTCCTATCTATGGGTCAAATAGAACTGTTTGACATTTAGATTAAATGAAAACAAATGACTTACGCAAAATGCAAGATTGAATTGTTAGAAATAGAACTGTTTGGTCATTTAACTGTAAGTAAATAAATGACTGATGTTTAACTGAATAGTTAGCAATACTTGGAACCATTTAACTTTATTGACTAATGCTAGATTGAATTGTTAGAAATAGAACTGTTTATATATACGCTTTTCGTTTTGGTTATGGAGATGATATTGCGTTATGCAGAAGTCAACCCCAATGAAATAACCAGTCCATCTATAAAAGGCTTTCATGGATGATGTAACTCAAGTCACAGAATCCAGATTATACAAGAAACAACTGGTGACCCACCTACAGGAGCTCTTCAAATGGCCTGCGATGAAAATAAAGCCTTCAAAATGCCGCAGTTCATCAATAATTAAAGGAAACAGCAGATAAACAAAGTTCTCCGTTGACGGGAACGAGATCCCCACAGTCCGCGAAAAAAGCGTTAAGAGTCTCGATTGCTGCTACTTCCTACCACTTACTGATCGATATTATTGGCAGGACCTAAGCAAACTGCAGAAAGATTAAGTTTGGTGTATTTATTTTAGATTATTTCAGAAATTATCATGGCCAGTCCAAGTATATGAGGTATCAGTTACAAAAGTTGAAACAATGGAGCGTTTAATCAATAAATATACGAAAAAATAGTTGGGAGTACCTAACTCCTTAACAAATGTGGCACTATGCAGTTCTTCAACGAAGCTAAAACTTCCGATGTTGTCACTTTTTGAGGAATTTAAATTAGGTAAAGCGTGAATTTTCCAGATGCTGCGTGACTATCGCGACCCACAAGTGAAGAACGCCCAGCCTTCCGTAATAACCGGTCGGAAATGGAAGGCAAAAATAGCTGTAGAGAACGCAGAATCGGCCTTTAAGACGAAAGAAATAATTGGCACTATGGTAAATGGAAGAGCAGGTCTAGGTCTTCATTTATAGCGTTAGTCGTCCAAGGAATCCACAAAAGAAAAATGGTTTCGGAAGAAATTCATCATCTCGAAGCAGTCAGACCTATTGCAACAGCTGTAGGACAAAGGAAACAAGGCACTTGGGCCAAGTGGGTGAGTGCAAAAGACAGAGATGTCACATGACGCGACCTTAAGACGGCATGAAACCAGCGGTCAAAGAAAAGCATCCATGCTATGAGATATACATAAAAAATCATATATATCTACTTATCATCATATATACATGTATATATATATAGATAGATAGATACATTCATTACCAGTCAGAAGTATTTGGCAACGCTCAAAGACCTTTATTTTTCATCCAAAAAGTGTTATTTTTAATGAAACAAGTGAAGAACCACAATGTTTTTATTTATTATACTAAATAGAAGTCTTCCTCAGTAACTCTGACTTTGATATCTTTGGTAAAATTAATTTGAATTCTTTTTTCTTCTTTAGTATCAAATATGAAAATTGCCAGAACTACAGCGGATTTTTCTGTTAGGAGATATTAGGAAACAGGAGAAAACAAGGCCAAAAATAATGCTGGTACAGCAAAAGCAACAACACGTGCAGATGAAAATTTCATCTGGATTAACAACTTACATGACAGAAGGCTGACTGCTTCAAACATCACAGGTGAACTAAGGTCCTGAAAAAAAAGTGTCAACATCCACTGTGAGGAAAAAACTCTGTGAAGCCGGCCTATATGGCAGAATTGCTGTCAAGAAAGGAATGCTGAGGAAATAAAACAATATCAAAAGACTCTAGTGGGCCAAGACGCTCAAAGACTGGACAACAGAGCAGTGGAATAGAGTCCTTTGAACAATTCAAAATCTTTCGGTCAAATAGAAGGGTTCATGAGCATCGAAGAACTGGCGAAAGAGCTGCAACCCAATATATCACACCTACTGTAAAGCATGGAGGAGACTCGTTATAGTTTGAGGGGCTTTCACCTAATGCAAAATCGGAGATTTGCAAAAAGTGAAGGGCACATTTAATCAAACCGGCTATCACAGCACACTGCAGCGTCACACAATCCAGCTGTTATGAAATAGCCGAGGGATTTCGGTTCATGCCTTTGAGTTTAGTTAGGCTGAGAACCTTTCGGCTCAGCACATGGGTTGGTTGGGTGTAAGATTGAAGCAGGTGTTAAAGCGGGTGCGCGCGAGTGGATGGAGGTGTCACTCAGATGTCATAACAGTCCGAGACGATACTGGGTGACAAGGTGCGGATGACGTCACGCACCGGAAGCACGCGGAAGTTTGTGTGAGAATTTGAAGAAAATAAGAGTCGGGTTTTGAACACCAAACGAGAAGGATCGATTTTGGAGCTCGCAGGCGCGAGGCGAACGTGCGCCCTATGGGGGCCGCTCGAGTTGGGGGCCAAATGAATAAGACAGCATAGAAGATTGTGTCTCTCCTCTTTACGTCGAAACCTTTAACTCAAAGTTAATAAAAAGGTTTCGTACCTGAACAAGAAGTAGTTACATGTTTTTGAGATTCCTATGTTCTTTATATGTTCTATCGTTATGAACATTACATGTCCATTTCGCACATACCGTTAATTGCGAATATGGTACACAGTTTGTGGCTCCAAGATTTGTACTAATGCAAGATAATGACCTAAATCATTCTAGTTAACTCGGCCAGAGGTATATTAAAAACATAGAGGAACAGGACTTCCTTCAACCGGTGTAATCAGCTGACTTAAATCCCATTAAACTGGTGTAGGATGAACTGGAGTGAAAAGTCAGAGCTCAACACCTACTAGTTTGACTCACTTCTGGCAACTCTTACGCAAAAGCTAGCAAAACTATCTTCGGTCTACCTCCAGTCTTTGGTGGAAAGAATGCCAAGAATCTTTGAAGCAATAATAGCGGCTAAAGGAGGTCATTCTGATGAATCAAAAGATTTAAAAGTTTTTCGTGTTTTTTAGATTAATTTGGATTTCATGTGTCACAAGAAGACTTCAATTTTAGGGTGAGAAATAGATATTTTTGAGGGTGACCAAATACTTTTGACTGGTGGTGTACTTACGCATGAACATATACTTATATATATATATATATGCAAATGTCTGTGTGCATATATGTGTATATATATGCATATGTATGTATATACGTTTATATACATATATATATTGTATACATATATTCACGAATATATCCGAGCATTATCCCGGCGCGCTAACAGTACGAATTTCCCTGGCTCTCTCTCGCTCTCTCTCTCCAACTTTCCCTATCATCCTTCGAGCTGGGCAGTTATTCCAAACTAGTTTCTGTGTCCGCCTAGTGCAGATGTAAATAAGTTATTGCTGGTCGACCGTTATAAGCACGGTCATGTGTAGGGGTCCATAGAAGAACGTCACTTCTGAGTTTGTCCTTGCTTCTCGAGCAGTGACCTGTATATATTGTCCGTCTTAATTGTATGGTTTCTGCGATGGCTGGTACAGTAGAGATCTGGCCATATAACTGTTATTTTGTAGGGTGTTGCGTCCAGGATTTGTTCAATATAGTTCCTAGCATTTTTGTGCAGTCCCCATGTAGCTTTTTCTCAATGGGTTTTGTTATTGTTCATGTGGGAGTAAAGACATAGTTCCAGCTTACAAGATATTTCGTTTTATTTTATCGAATATACCAGACTTCCATCTGATCAATAACCTATGGATAGCAGTTCACACCTCCAGCAGGCGTATATTGACCTTATTTTCAGTGGATGAGACACTGTTACCGACGTATGTAAACTTGTGTACTAATTTTTATGGCCAGCCACATAGAGTGGAAATCGCTCCATCTCTTTTAAAACATATGTACTCTGTTTTATTTATATTTACGTGAAAGACAATTCCTCTTGCTGCCAGCTCCAGACTATGCAGCAGAGATTCGGCTTAGGCAGGTGTATTTGTAAGAAGCGTTCCATCATCAGCATAGTTAGTGTCTGTTATAGTTTCTGAAGGATATTATCTGCATCTTGTCTTTTTTTTTAGCGTAAAGTCATTTTCTTTCATTAGATCTATCAAGGCAAATTATAGACAGATTTAGTGCCAATGTATCTCCTGGTAAAACTCCAGCAACGATGTCGAAAAAATCAGCGTCTCCATCAGGTGAGCGAACCTATATTTTCCTGCTTCTATAATCCATCATTATAGCTATATAGGATTTACACTCATATATCTTAAAATGGACGTTATGCCTCTTGTTCCCGAAACAAAGATGGCGGACGTCAGTATACTAATCAGTCTCAGGAAGCTATTGGCCAGGAGAACCACATGGTTAGTACCTAAAACAACTTAAATTTTATCCCGCGTTTTTGGAGCCTACTACATGACATAAATTCGCTCATCTTTCAACACTTACCCTCTTTTCAAATTTTCACTTACAGAGCCAACACACTCCTTCCTGTGTGACTTCCAGAGAGAACACTCTCTCTCCATTTCAACTAACAGAGTCGACACACTCTTCCTCCTTTTTACATTTGACTTGGACAACCAGCCGCTATGAAAATGTATACTAAACGCAACCATTCTCTTCCTTGTTATACTTTAGCGGAGAGACTTTTTCCAGCCCCGAAAACAGAAATTTCGTCAAACCACAGAAAGAAACAAACAGTAGAAATACTTAGTCAACCCGCTTTGGACACTTTTTTTAAATAGTCTTTTTTTTTTAGTATTAGTGTTAGTCACTCATACACACACACACACAGAGGAATATTTCACGAACAGTATTAGAACTCTAGTAATGTTTTAGAATGTTTCATTGCATGTATTGTTGATGTATACATTTGAATTTGTTTGTACCGCTTTGTTTTAAATGTTCTTTTTGTACGCCGCGTTTTCACACATCATTTGCTTCTTTTGCTTTTTCCAAATATATACTAACTATAAAATGGGGGACCAAAAATATCCACCAAACAACAAGTCCCCCTACAGCTATAACAGTTTCTTAGTGCGAACATATGTTAGGAGTGTTTATTCCATTTTCCCCTCTCTGTATGAAATCAAATGTGTTAGAATTCGGGTAGCCATTTTGGTCTTCCGTTCAAGGATTGGTATGTTCGTAATACAAAAGATACATCCGTCAGGTAGAAACTTTAAAACAGTAATTCAGTATCTGGGGATAATTGCAATTGATTTTAAATGCTTTCAGTCTGCATCTCTGATTGGCCAATTTCCACTTCGAGTACCTGCTGCTGCCTAGCAAGTCAATAAATACGATGGACTATGTTATGGACATTTCTGTGCTCACCAGGCGGGTCTCGAGAACGGCCCGGCGCCTGAACCCACCAATAACATGGCTTTGTGCCATACTCGCTCTTTTAGTGGGGTGTGTGACAAATATCTATACCCGAACTAGTCCAACAGAAACTTTGGAGAAATCTACAAAAGATAGTGTTACCACAAGATTTTTTGCACAAACGTCTTTGATGATTCGACGGATTGTTAGAATCGGTAATGTTGTGGATCGATTTCTCCGAAAATCATTCGATTCTTTTTCTAAGAATTTTCTCAATTTTAAGTTTGATAGAGTTGAGAAGCAGAGTATTATAAACTTAAGCAGCTGTAGATGTAAGAGTTATGCCTCTGTTGTTCTTGATGATTTCGAGATCACCTTTCATAAGGATGCAACCTTTTGTCCACCTCTCTATTTTTTACAGGGTGTCTCAAAATAGATGCAGCACATTAATAAAATAATGATTTACTATTGAGACAAGCGCAATGGCGGTCATTTGGAACATGTCCGATAAAAAATGCATCCTTTGAGCTAGAGACATCAAATCATTGTTGTTTTTAATTATCATTATATCAGCTTCTTGGATATGCAATCTTTTTTGAGTTTCTTGTCTAAGTAATAAATGATTATTATATCAATGGGTTGCTTCTATTTTGAGACAGTTTTGAATTATTTTGTCTCCAAATAAGGAGTGAGGCAAAATATTTTTCTTCTCTTGTCCAAGGCATTGTGATCGAGGATTAATAGTTGATATAGAATTCTGTTTTCAAATCTGAAACAAAAAAGAAGACAACATTATTAGTAGTAGAGTTATTAGCAGTCACATTGGTCTCATGTATAGTGGGACACCGTGGAGTTGCAAAATCGAAGTTAGCCATCAAATTTGCTTGTCTTCCATACTACTGATGGTATTTCCTCTAGGCCTGCAGCTTTTCTGCTTTTAATTTTTGTCAGTACTACTTTAAGTTCAGTAAACTACCATAGTTGGCTATTAATAATTTTTGTAATTGTTTTTAGTTACTTTAGGGGAATTTCCAAGCAGATTTTTAAAATGTTCTTTCCACATTTGTATTTGTTCTTCTTGGTTGGTAGCTTTTAGTTTTGCTCTCGAGGTGCTCTGACTTTTGCTCACTTCATTTACTGTCTGCCATGATATTCGTGATTGTCTATCTCCTACCAAGTTTCTGTTTCGATGCATTTGTCCTTGAAAGCATTCTTATTGTTTTTTTATTGTTTTTTTTTTGTATGTGTTAGTTCTCTTGGAGCTTTCCTAAGTTTCTGCGCATTGGCATTTCTTGAGTTTCTTTTAAGTAAGCATGCCATTTTCATGAAATCTCGTTTTTTCCTACGAACTTGTGACTCCAATGGAACTGTACATTTGGCTGCTTCCATGTTGGTAGCGCCTAAGTTTTCATATTCGTCATTCGGAGTATGTTTTTCAGATATCTCCCGAAGAGTATCGAATTTGTGTCTTACAGTTACCGTATATTGATTTCTAATATCTCTATTGGTAAGTGACAACCAGTCGTAACGTGTGGTTTTGTCTGTTACTTATTCCTGCGTAGACTTGGGCGTATCTTTGCTGAGATGATTCTATGATCGGAAGAGACTCTTTCAAACGATGAGTATGCCTCAATGTTCAGGGCGCTATTCACCCACTTTTTGTTTATTAGTATACAATATAGTTATACTTTAGCATTATTTTGGTAGGTGAAGGTCAACAGTTTTCACTCCCTTTGTTCAGAATTTAATATTAAGGTATATTAGCATGTTTTCGCGAGAAAAGTTGATTAGATATTCCTCATTCGTGTTGGAGAGCGTAGGCAGAATTAGTTAGTTTCGTCTTTACCTATTTGAGCATCTATGTCTCTATCAATGATTAGAACGTTGTGTTTGGGAATGTGTCTGACAAGTGAAGAGGTTGATGCTGACCGTTTCGTCACTGGCATTGGTGGGACTGTAGCAAGAGCTGATCATTGTGCAGAGGTTGCCATTAAATGAAGCACGCATCATTCTCGCTTAAATTTCCTCTGTGCTATAAAGGGATCTTAAGGCACAAGGACTGAGAAGCATTCCTACTTTAGCTGCAACGGCATTGACGGAGATTTTCCATGAAGATACTGAAACAAACGTCCATCCATTTCCAGTATCATGGTATTCCATTTCTAGTTTGCTATGGTAGTATCTACGTTCTAGGATGCATATGATGTCTATATTTAATTACGTAGATGCAAAAACACTGTTTGCATAGCAACGTTTAACCTTAGGATTTTAAACGGAGTAAACCAGTTACCTGAGCTGACAGCGTCTGTAACAGAACATAATGTAGATATCATATGCATCAATATATATATATATATATACATCTATATATGCATCATATACATTTCTATATATGTACATTTTATATGTGTATGCATGGATATACATACGAGGTGCATTCAATAAGTTTTCAGACTTTTTTTTTGTACAGGCATTTAAAATTGTCGTAGACTCTTGAAAATGCACCATGTTATTGCTATATATCTTATGAGATGACTGACCGATTTTTATGATTTCAGGTTCAAAAGAATAGCTACAGCAGGAATTAGAATACTCCCTACTAAAGCCTGATTGTCACAGCTGGTGAATTTCAAAAATATAATCTGGACGTGAGGACACTTTAGAAGAACGATATGCAATAAAATTCTGTTTTAACTTGGAAAAAATGCCATAGAAACGTATTGAATGCTTCAGACTGCTTTTGGAGCATCTTGCATGAATCGAACATCAGTTTTTGAGTGGCGTAAGAGATTCAAGGTAGGCAAGGAGTCTGTGAGGTATGATGAGAGGTGTGGGAGGAGTAAGGAAGTCAATAGACCAGAGTTGATTGGCCAAATAAAGAATTTCATGGATAAGGACCGTCGTGTGTCTATAGAGACAATAAGTGCACAGTTTGATGTCAGTGTGGGAACTGTACAGACTATAATTTGCGAGGAACTGAAGATACGGAAGATTTGCGTGGAGTTTGTCCCACTAGTGCTAAGAGAAGATCAGAACGAAAAACGTTGTTATGACAGCAGGTAGATGGTCGAGCTGATTAATTCAGATACCGCAGTTTTTGACGCTTTGGGGACCTGCGATGAAAGCTGGATCTACTGTTATGACCCAGAGACCAAGAGACAGAGTTCCCAGTGGAAGCATGTTGGCTCTCCCAGACCCAAGAAGACCTGACAGAGCAATTCCACCCACAAACTTTTGATGATCCCTTTTTTTGACAGCACTGGCATGATCTACATGCACTGGGTTCCCACTAGACAGACCGTCAACAAGGAATACTATGTTGAGGTTTTAAGGGAGTTCAGAAAGAGATTCCTAGGGAAGAGGCCAGCACTCTTCAAATCGGGTCAGTGGCAGGACAATGCTCCAGTCCATAACTCCATACTCGTCACAGACTATTTGACCAAGATGGGCATCAAAACAGTTCCTCACCCTCTCTATAGTCCAGACCTTGTTTCCTGTGACTTTTGGTTATTCCCTAAGCTCAAGGAAAAACTTAGAGGCTATCGTTATGAGACAATTGAGGATATGAAAGAAGCTGCGACGAAAGTCATTGACACGCTCATACAAGAGGACTTCCATGGGGCCTTCCAGAAGTTGTTGGAACGGTACAACAAGTGCATTGCGGCTGGAGGAGATTACTTCGAAGGGGACTAGAGTTTCATGTGTGTACTATGAATAAAAGTGCCCATACGAAAAAGTCTGAAAACTTATTTAATGAGCCTTTTATGTATATATGTATGCATATATATATATATATATATATATCCAACTCCTCTACACAAGCAGGATCTGACACAAGGTCAATTTTTCAAGTGGTTTTCTTCTCGTTGACTGGTTGGCATACAAGGATTATAAAGGCCAATCTGCCCGACAATTTATCCATAGCAGAAGGAATAATAGTTGAATTCACACCTTTATCAAGTGTATTAGTACAATGTGAAATTCAGATACGCGCATAAATATACAACATTTAAACATATCTATATATATATATATATATATATATATTGTCACCCACAGACAGACTGTTTTGTTGTATCACAACTCTTCAGTGTGGCTAGACACGTAGGACGCTTGAACCTGGGATCGAAACCCGCCCAACTTTAGTATCAGACCACACGGCCAACAAGCGTACCACGTCGGCTAGGGAATCATAAGGTATTTAGTTGTAGTGTTCGTTTGTTTACATTTTATACCTTATCGGATACCAGAGTGCTCAATTCGTTCGAAGATGTGTACACATTAAGTTGGCGTAGTCAAGGGCGACCCAGAGGCTTCCTTTTCAAAAGCTACTACATCGAAGTGTAGGGGAGAGTGCTATCTCTTTTTCCTGGATTGCTCCACTTACCATTGATCATTATGGTGCTTAGTATTAAGTTAGGAAGTGTCAAGTGCGATTTTTTGAGGCTTTGGTATGACTAGATCAGGGATATTATCATATCTATCTTTTATTCTCTCTCACTCTCGATATATATATATATATATATATATATAGATAGATGTAGATATATACGTAAAATACTTATAGTTTCTTGTTAAGTTTGGTTTGGTTTTATGGCACATCAACCATTGTAGTTTATTTAATTCCAAATCTATTTTTTCATATAAACGGTTCCATTTTAATTCATTTTAGCATAAGTACACAGGTTCAATGTCAAAAACAGTACTATTTCAAATAACACTATTTAGTATAAGCACGCAGTTTAGTTCTATTTGACCCATAAATAGGACCCTATCAGGTGCTACCACTCCGGGCCAAAGAGGACCATGGAGCGATGACAATGAATGGGTACTCCACATTCCCTAAAGTTCCAGCATTACTAGAACCTGAGCATCAGATTGTTTAATGTCATATCTAGGACACTCGTTGATGGTGGGGGTCTTACTCCTCTGCAGAGAAGCAGTCGGTGTATTCTACAGCCTCAGCCGACTGAACAAAAAATTCATTTGAGAATATATATATATATATATATATATATATATATATATAATCCAGTTTACTTGTATACATACATATACACACCCGATAGAAATAAAATTATATATATATATATATATACATCTAATATGGATATACACATGCATATACCTATACACTTATATACATGTATATAAGTATCTACATACAGACCTATACGTATTCATTTACTTACATATTTACTTGTATGGGAATATGTATACATGTATCTAAATGGGTATATATATATATATATATATATATATATATATATAAATTGAGAGAGAGACAGAGAGAGGTAAACAGCTTCATAGGTATTTTTGTATGTATTTAACATGTACATTGACTGCATGTATTAACTCATTCTTGCTACTTGCGACAAAACTAATGGCCAATTTAACTTGAAATTCTTATCAAGTCAACTAAATGCGAATCAATGATCGTGTTTCATGAAAATCTTAGCAGAAACCTTTGAAATGTATAGGAAATGGATGGAGAAAAATGTCCTAATTTTCTGCTGAGAGCAATGGCACTCACCGATTGTCAGCCGTCAACCCTAACATTTAGTATCACTTCCACCTCTTTTCTAACAGGAGTTGTATTATATGAAAAAAAAATGTCAACTATTACTGGAAAGAATTTTTTCTTGTTTCTCTTATACATTTTTTTGTTAGTTTGTTATTATTATTATTAGCCTACTGCAAAAATTCATATAAGTAAATTCATAAAAAAATAAGAATAAGAAGGTAAAACAAGAACAAGAAAAATAGAAATCAAAAACAAAAAAAGATGAATTTTTATCACCTGACGTTGCCTAAATTAAACCATTTTCTATACCTATAGTTATAAAACTCGGGTTTATAAACAACTTGAAATATTATTTTATATTTATGATTTGTTGAGCAAGATGTTACATTGTATTAGTCTCGAAATGTGGTCACTTGACCCCAGGTGATGAAAGAAACGGACAAACCTGTATTTTATTGCTTCCCACGTCGAAGTGGGTTTCTAAACAATCTTTCATCCGGCAGAGAAAACCCTAAACATGTAACGTTTCTGTTGAAACCCCTTAAAAAGGAGTTTCTAAAATATGGAAAAACATGGAATACAAACACATCTGCACAGTAGTTCTCTGAAATTGCAACTGGCTTAAACTCGAAACTCTCAACGTAAAAAGGAATATCCTGGATATGACTTTAAACTGCAGTTAATAATAAGGCACTAGATCTTGGGAGCATGGTGTAACATGTTATTGTTTTAGGACCCCATCAATGGGTCAAATAAATCTCTTTATAATTATTTTTATTAGATTTAACTGCAGTTAATAGTGTAGCAGAAAGAATTACAAACCATTATTTAGTGCGGGAATTGTTTTGCCATTGGAATTGTGAAATTATACATTTCATCCAATTAGAACGACCCATACCATTCTGCCCGGGCACACCTCACCGGGCACCATAAAAGGTAGCGCTAAACTCGTGCGACCTCTCTTTTATTTCCTCATTCCTCTTGGCTGGCAGCGAGGTAAGACTAGCCGACACGAGAGATAACATTTCTCTGACTTGGGACGACTCCAACAACAGACAGGAACTAGCCATCTCGAGGGAGCACACTTCAACATTTGTTCCTCTGCATACCTTAGGAGATCATTTCCTGGTCAAATATTTCTCCCTCCTAAACCAAATGGACCCGATGCCTCTGGCTAAGCACTAAACTCACGCATAACCTGTACCATATTCACAATTAACGCTATGTGCGAAATGGACATATAATGTTCATTACTATAGAATATATAAAGAACATAGGAATCTCAGAATTCGAAAACGCGTAACGACTTCTTGTTCAGGTACAAAACCTTTTTATTAACTTTGAGTTAAAGGTTTCGACGTAAGGAGGAGAGACACAATCTTCTATGCTGTCTTATTTTGGCCCCCAACTCGAGCGGCTCCCATAGGGCGCACGTATGCCTCGCGCCTGCGAGCTCCAAAAATCGATGCTTCTCGTTTGGTGTTCAAAACCCGACTCTTATTTTCTTCAAATTCTCACACAAACTTCCGCGTGCTTCCGGTGCGTGACGTCACCCGCACCTTGTCACCCAGTATCGTCTCGGACTGTTATGACATCTGAGTGACACCTCCATCCGCTCGCGCGCACCCGCTTTAACACCTGCTTCAATCTTACACCCAACCAACCCGTGTGCTGAGCCGAAAGGTTCTCAGCCTAACTAAACTCAAAGGCATGAACCGAAATCCCTCGGCTATTTTATAACAAACCATTTACAAGTGTTTTCTCATTCTCTTCAACTCACGGCAAAAGGAAAACTTCCTCTGGTTTGGTTTGGTTGGTTTGGTTTTATGGCATATCAACCTTTGTGGGTTATTTAATGCCAAATCCATTTTTATGTAAATAATCAGTTCTATTTCAAACAATTCGGATTAGCATGAGTAAACAGTTTAATTGTCAAAAACATTTTTTTCAAACTATTCAGTTATATATAACAATTCAGTTTAGGGTAAGTACAGTTTCAGTGTCAAAAATAGTTTAATTTAAAACAATTCAGTTTAGCAAAAGTACGCAGTTTAAATGTAAGTACAGTTTAATTGTAGAAAAACATTCTTATTTCGAGCTATTCAGTTTACTCAAGCAATTCTACTTCAGCTAATTCAGTTTTGTAAAAGTACAGATTTTGTTTACACACAGTTATATGTCAGAACAGTTCTATGTTAAACAATTTAGTTTAGTGTAAATACAGTTTCAATGTCAAAAAACAGTTGCTGTTATATGTAACAATTCAGTTAAGAGTAAATACAGTTTTAATGTCGAAAAAACAGTTCTATTTCAAACAATTCAGTTAAGCACAAGCACGCAGTTCAAATGGAAGTTCGGTTTAATTTTCAAAAACATTTTTATTTTAAGCTATTCAGTTGAGTCAAACAATTCAGTTTAGCAGAAGTATGCCGTTAGTTCTATTTAACCCATAGATAGGGCTCTTATCAGGTGCTACCACTCCGGGCCAGAGTGGACCTGGGAGCGATGGCAATGAAGGGGTACTCCACATTCACCAAAGCTCCAGCACTGCTGGAACATCACCATCAGATTGTTTAGTGTCATATCCAAGACACTCGTTGGGGGGTTCTTACCCCTCTGCAGAGAAGCAGTCGGTGTATTCTATAGCCCCAGCCGTCTGGGCAAAAAACTTCCCCTCAAGCAGTCATTAAACTACTAGATTGAAAGCCCTCAGTATCTACGCGTTCATTATTTGTTTCCTTTCTATAAAAATAACAAGAGACAACAGAACGATACTACGTCATTTACCATTTATGCCAAAATGGTAATATCATCTGCCCTCTTGTTATAATAGTAAGGCACTAGATCTTGGGAGCATGGTCTAACCCCGTTATTGTTTTAGGCCCCCATCAATGGGTCAAATAAATCTCTTTACAATTATTTTTATTAGATTCTTGATATTATATAACTGTATGCAAAAAAATCCTAAGAAAAAACTATCACGAAAAAGATATAAATATAAGCGTGAAATGTAGGTGATTAACAAACGTTAAGGTATGAAATAGCCCCAGACGGGTTGACATGACATTAAAAATCCAATGACTAATCTCTTGTTCATCACAGCTTCAGACTTCTATTGGGTTGCTGAGAACATAGGCAAAAACAGTTAACAGGTAACTCAGATCATTACTCTTGAGTTTAATCCTCACTTGGTGCCCGTGTGCGTATGTTCATCACTAACTCTTTAGAATATTGACTAAGAAAGGATGTATTTAAAAAAAACCGTTTATCAATGCCCTTAAGCCAACACTTCTCCATTAAACATATAGATCTCAGCCTAGTCGGTTGGGGATGTAGAATACGCCGACTGCCTCTCTGCAGAGGGGTAAGACCCCCTGCAACGAGTGTCCTGGATATGACATCGAACAATCTGATAGCCAGCCGTGGAGACTTTGGGATGTGGAGTACGTCTTCAATGCCATTACTCCCAGGTCCACTCTGGCCTGGAGTGGTAGCACCTGACAGGTTCCTATCTATAGATTAAATAGAACTGTTTGACATTTAAACTGTGCGCAAACAAATGACTTATTCTTTATTAAATTGTTAGAAATCGAACTGTTTGGTCGTTTAACTGTGTGCAAATAATTAATTGAATTGTATTACAATACTTGGAACCATTTAACTGTGTGCAAACAAGTGAGTAATATGGAACAGAATTATTAGTGTTAAATAGCATTATTTGAAACTCTTTAACTGGGAGTCTAAATTGAAATATTGTTATAACATAGCAATACTTGGATTAATTTGACTGTGTTCAAATGAATGAATAGTGTTGAATAGCAATACTTGTAACCACTTCCCTATCTGCTAACAAATGATTAATATTGAATACAATTATTAGAGTTAGATAGCAATAATCGAAACCATTTCATTGTGTAAAAGCAATTGCAATATTAGTGTGCAAACAAATTAGTTCTAAATGAATTAAAATTAAATTACCAACAAATTAATCTCTTACACATTCTGTATATCTATTTAAATGTGTGTAAACAAATAACTGATTTTAAATTTTGACTGTTATGCAGCAATACTTGAAACCATTTAACTGTGTGTAAACAAATGATTAATAGTAAATAGAATGATTTGTTTTAGATAGCAATACTTGAAACCATTTAACTGTGTGCAAACAAATGATTAATAGTAAATAGAATGATTCGTTTTAGATTGCAATACTTGAAACCATTTAATTGTGTGCAAAAAATGAGCTCAGGCTCGTTTAAAAAGGTTATCAACTTATTATGCTAAATGTATCATGTATTTAAATGTATGCAAACTAATGACTGATATTAAATTGTTTCTATTTCATAGCAATACAGTTTAACTATCAGCAAAAAAAGGGTTAATAATAAATTGAATACTTGAAAAGATTTAACTGTGTGCAAAAAGATCTCCGGCTCGTTTAAAAATGTAATGAACAAAATGTGTTTAAATATCGTATATATCTAATATATATGTATAAACAGGATTCGGCATTAACTCAATGCAACTAAGATTTGGTGTCTTATCATCAGCTATCGTTAAGAGTCATACACAGGATATTCCTTTTTACGTGGGGAGGACGAGGAGGTCTTAATGATTGTTTCCACTCAAAAACATCAAAACCTCCCTCCATGGCTGCCATTTGGGGACTCTTGAGAACATGCATTTGACAGTGACAGCAGTGTCAGTTGAAGACTTCAAGCAGTATTTCCGGTGATAGAAACAATTTGGGATTAAATAATCTTGCCCTATCAGTGGGACTTACAATTAACTGGCTTTATCTTCTTCAAAGGGTAAAACGTCCTCCCAAAAATGGATGTCGCAAGTATGATACAAAACTGCATCAGATGGTGAAACACCAGTCTCGGAGATCTGGGGAGTGTGGAAGTATTTCATAACTCATTTTCATTACTCCCAGGTTCACTCTTTCCCGGAGCGGTGGCACCCGATAGAGAACTGTTTGAACATTTAACTAAATGCTAACAAATGACTGATGCTAAATTGAATTTCAAGTGTTATATAGCAATATTTGGGACTATTTAACTATGAGCAAACAAAGGAGAATTGTTGAATTGAATTATTAGTGTTGAATAACAATACTTGAAACCCTTCAACTGCGTGCAAAAATTTTATAATTATTACAGAGCAATTCCTGAAACTATTTGATAGTGTACACATGAATGAAATTAAAATCATCATCAGGTTACCTTTTTTTTAACATGGTATGGTATTTATGGGCATAGTTTTAGGGTATCTTTTGCAATAGTACACACACACACACACACACACACACACACATATATATATATATATATAATAACAGTGATAAAAAAATATGCTCTATCATTGATATTGAGCACTATTTAACAATACTGCAATATTTGATCCTTCATTTACTCACCAAGTGAACTAGTAAGAACCAAAAACCTCTTATATATATATATATATATATATATATATATATATATATATATATATATATATATATGAATGAATGAATGAATGAATAGTGTCGAAGAGAATTGATAGTGTTAAATAACTATAATTGAAACCATTCAACTGTGTGCAAACAAATTAATTCTAACTTTTTAAAAATAGAATTACTGACAAACTATTCACTTACAAATCATACGTATAATAATTAAACCGTCAGAAACAAATGACTCTAGTTAAATGAATTTGTTAGTGTTACATAGCAATACTTGAAACCATTTAACTGTGTGCAAGCAAATGAGATCTTACTCATTTGCATAATGGTTAGTGTTCGCCTGTGGCCCAAGAGACAGGGGTTCGATCCCAGGTCGAGTTATACCAAAGACTCAAAAGATGTTACTTAATACCACCTGGCTTATCACTTTGTATTATAAGGTACGGATCAAGAGTAAGTGGAGCAATCCAGAGAAAAGAGTAGTGCCCTCCCTAACACTTCGGTGTAGTGGCTATTAAAAAGGGAGCCTTCAGGTCGCCATCGTCCTCTCCGATCGGCCAACAACAACATATATAGATGTTTTGACAGGATTTGGCATTAAATAAGCAATAAGGATTGATATGCTATAAAACCAACTACTGCTACTATATTGTCCAGCCTAATTCTAATACTTTAACACTATTACATTGACCAACTTATTTATATTATGTTTGGTGTCGTGACAAATGCTAGTATGATGAGCAGCTGTTTTTAGTAGACAAGTATATTTTCATTTTTTTTTTTTTTTACTTTCTTCTTCAAAGTCCTTATTGTGTTGGATAAGTTAAACCAGTTACCTTTAATGAAATGTTTTGTTTTTCCTCGATTAGTTATGGCTAATAAATAAATATTGATTCACACTGGCTGACTCTTCAGACTCTTTGTTCATCTTTTATTCACAGTGCATCAATTACAGCAGCAATTCTAAATAAATCATATAAAAAACAAGACGATATTCCAAGCAGTTTTTTAATAGAGAAACAAACTGCATGACACCCAATAAAAATCCAGTTAAACTAATTAAAAACAAATTTACCTTTGTGTGAAATGGTCACGGCGATTTGAGTTCCAATTCTGGATGAGACTGCGTTTACAGCACGCTAATACCTTTTGGAAAGGCATTCATCCATATCTCACCCTTCCAGCTAGGGATAAAAAGTATGGTAGACTTATATCCAAGAAACGACTGCCCCTCTAATCTAAAAGAGGTAAGGCCTAGAGGAGCCAAAACTACTGATACTATTGGCTGAGACACGCCTAGCGTAAAAGTAATATTAAATGGAATCAGGGACCAAAGTCCAAATCCTGAATGAGGCTGTTTGGATTGCTCTTTGCATTTATGCCTTTAGCAAATAATAGTGCAGACTGTTTCAAGAGGGAAAAACAACTCTGAATTGAAACCAGCTTTACTCCACTTGAAAGTTGAACTCGTGTCACATTCTGCCAGTAGTGAGGGAGTGGTTGAGTAAATACATACTTCTGGCTGACTCTTCTTCTTTGTCCATTTTATATTCAGATAGCGTAGAGAACCCCATCTGGACAAATGAAATCTTTATATAAAAATTGAAAGAAGATACTGGTACTTTATAGTTGATATAAAATGCATCAGATCTTTCTAGAAAGTCATCATCATTATGTCGTGCCGCTAGCACGGATATCCCTGACCCTCTCTCGCCACTTCTCCCTATAGTCCATTGCCTCTGGTAGGTCTTCAGGGCTACATCCCGTATCCTCACATAGCTGCTGAATGTATGTTCGAGCTGGTCGTCCTGCTTTTGCCCAGCCATATGTGGGGGTCCATAGGAGTACATCACTTATGAGCTCGTCCCTGCTTCTCCAGCAGTGTCCTGCATGTCTAGTTCGTTTAACTTGGATAGTTTTCGTGATGGGAGGCAGGTGGCCGTATAGTTGGTGCCTTGTGGGGTGTTGCCGCCAGGACTTGTTTAATATTGCTCGCAGCATTCTTGTGTAATTACCATATAAATGTATTCAAACAAATGACTGTTATTAAACGGAATTAGTTCGTTGAAACTTTATAATTATTAGAATTACATTGTAAAATTCAGAACCGAGCTGCTGAGGTAGTAGTCCTCGTGGTGTAATGGCAAAAATGTTGAACTATGGCTTTGAAGCGAGTTCGAACCCAAGTCGCGCTATTATGTTCACTTTCGGACTAATACTCTTGGTTAAGGTATAAACTTTCTTCTTCCAACCCCAAGCTTGCCCAATCAGCTGGAACTGTTGAATACACCGATTGCATTTCTGCAGAGGAGTAAGACCCCCCCTCCCACGAGTGTCCTAGATATGACACTAAACAATCTCATGGTGAGGTTTCAGTAATGCTGGAGCTTTAGAGAATGCTGAGTACCCTTTTATTGCCATTACTCTCAGATCCACTCAGGACTGGAGTGGTAGCACCTGAAAGGGTCCTATCTATGGGTGAAATAGAACTAAACTGCGTACTCACGCAAAAATAAAATGCTTGAAATAGATCTGTTTGGACATTTAACTGTCTGTAAACGAAATCTATTCCTATACTTAACTGAATTGGTTGAATTAGAATTGTTTGACTAAACTGAATAGCTTAAAACAGAAATGTTTTGACAATCAAACTGTGTACTCATGCAAAACTGAATTGTTTGAAATAGAACTGATTATTTGTATAAAAATGGATTTGGCATTAAATAACCTACAAAGGTTGATATGCCATAAAACCCAACCAAAAACAACAACCACCCCAGCCATGTGTGAAATAGTATCGCTACTGTTCTTTCACAAAAATGACTTTGGCGTTAAATAATCCACGAAGTTTGATGTACGTATAAAAAAACGAAGAACGAAAACCCAGCTGCTACTCAGTCACAGTTGAAAACGTGCATGAGGTCTCAATGACCAACTTAAAAGTGGTGTCAGTTGAAGACTTTCTACACTATTTTCAGGTATGGGGACAGTATTGTGGTTTCTCAAGGGTTTAAAGGAAATAAGGTGATTTGTTATAAACCTGATAATTCCTTCTTCTTTTTTTTTTTGTCGTTATTTTCTAGACAGACCCTGTAATTCAAGAATCGCTTCTCGTCTTCAAAGTGAGACAAGGGGGTTAGTTAAAGCGAAGAGGCCGATTTCGATAGAATTTTCTTTCAAGCCTTTTACCCCCTTATTCCAGGATATAATCTATTTCGGAATGTTACTCGAAGACTCTCAAGTAGAACCGTCGCTTTCAGACTCTGCATGCATTATTACACTGACGGAATTGGACGGAAGTGTTAGACCTGATTAGAAAGGGACTCCCTTTTCCTGCAGGTGGCAGGATTTTATCAGAGGTCAGCAGGTGCACAGGGCCTCCCCTAATACTAACCAACTAGAATCAATCAGAAAACGATCTCCCACAAACACATCCGCCTGCCACCATGACTACGTGATGCTTTCTTTTCAACAGAGAGCAGTCATTTAAACGATTACGACGAGACGAATTTCGATACGAGTTGGTGGAAGACAAGGAATTGGGGTAAAAAGTGTGGGAAAGGTAGAAGAAAAGAAATCTTGGAAGACAATTCGACTGGTTTTGACTCATTGATAACTGCCGTTAATGAGTCACACTGGCGGTGGCAACTGTGTTTATTTACTTTTAACACATGGTTCCCCCCCCACACACACCAAGTCTTTTATTATTTATTAACGTCGAGGCCAAAGTGCTTATTTGCAGTCTCGTTAAATGAACACATTGCAGTTGGTGCGAAGTGATATGTGCATGCATATCCAGCCATCAACATCTCCAAAACGCCCATCATTTTAATCTTTGATGAGAATCTCCGATGACGAACTTTAGATGCTGGTTGTAAGTGGCGGACATTACGGCATCCACTTAATAGTAAATACTTCCTATTATATTTTGTGTTTCGAATAAGGAAAAGCTTAATTTTGTTACTGTATTTATTAATTGTTGCTGAGAAAAACAAACGGTTATGATTAGAGCATTAAAAAAGAGCATTGTTGTCTGAAAAAGCTATGGAAAAATAAAAATACCTCGTTTTAGAAAAGAGTGTGATGAAAGCCATAAAGATTAAGATGCTCGTCTAAATAAAGAAATAGTAAAAATACCCTGTCAAAACAATAAAAAATGTGTGGGAATAACACCCTTGTCTGCGAAATAATTTTTGAAAATATTCAATTTTTAAAATTAAAATCAGTTTTTAAAAAATAACCCAAGATTAAACACGAAAAAAAAAAAGAACTGAACAAGATGGAGTCATTTCTACTTTAAGTTGCATACATCTGAAATTTGTTGATAAGTTCTCATACCTCGGCAGCGATATCTCGTCTACTGAAAGCGATGTCAACAAAAACGTAGGTAAAGCATGAACTGATATTGACAGGCTGTCTATCATAAGGAAATCTAATCCATCTGATTTAATAAAACGGGATTTCTCCCAATCTGAAGGCCGTGTTGGTATTACTGTATGGTTCCAATGTATGGACTCCAGCGAAACGGTTGGAGAAAAAACAAGATGGGAACTACACAAGAATACTACCAGCTCTTTTGAACAAATCCTGGAAGCAGCACCCCACAAAACAGCAGCTGTATGGACTCTTGCTTCCCATCTAACAAAGGAAAGCAAGGCATTCTGGGTACACTGGTGAAGTAAGGACAAACTGCATAAGTAACTTTCTCCTTTGAACTCCTACACATTGACACACTAGTGTTTGCCGACCAGTAAAGACTTAGATCTGCTCTGTGTGGACACCTGATACAACCAAAAGGACTCACCAGAAAAATAGCGATATTTGATAGTGACAGATAATGAAAGAGAGCTTAGTGACTCGGCTATCAAAACAATTTGATGATAAGGAAAGAACTTCTCAAATTTGTAAGTCTCTCACAAAATTTTATTTCTTTTTGAACTTCACATACACCTATGTACGATAAAAACATTTCAACAAACACCCTTTTATTCACTCTTTTTGCAGTTTGTTTCATAATATGTTCTCTTTTCTGCTTAGTTTTTTTTCTGGCAATGTTGTTTCTCATCGAGTGGGATTATCCTTATATTTATTATTAAGAGTAAACAAATCTATCCAAGTTAGACGAACCAGACATGCAGGACACTGCTGGAGAAGTAGGGACGAGCTCATAAGTGATGTACTCCAATGGACCCCTTCACATGGCCGAGCAAAAGCAGGGCGACCAGCTCGAACCTACATACAGAAGTTATGTGAGGATATGGGGTGTAGCCCTGAGGACCTGCCGGAAGTGATGAACGATAGAAAGAAGTAGCGAGAGAGGGTCAGGGATATCCGTGCTGATGGCACGACAAGATGATGATGAAGAGGAAACAACACTTCTAATAATATTCCACGACAGATAAATATACTAGTGTAAAAGAATTTGACCGGTTGGATGGGGCTATAGAATATGCCGATTGCACTTCTGCAGAGGGATAAGACCTTCACCAACGTGTGTCTGATTGTGAGACTCCAGTTCTGGAGTTTTTGGGGGAATTTAAAGAATGCTTTCATTGTCATTATTCCCCGGTCCATACTGACCTGGAGTGTTTGTGTCTGTTGGGGTCCGATCTATCCGTCAAGAGAACAATCATTTACTCTTCTTGAAACCACTGAACTGTCTGCAAACAAATTCTTAATATTAAATAGAATTATTAATATTAGATAGCAATACTTGAAACCACTTAGTGTCTTGGTGATGGCACTAAACTGCTTCTGAAGATGAGGCATGGGTCATGGAGTTTGGTGAATGTAATTACCCTTTCATAACCATTACTCTCAAGTCCGTCTGAGTGGTAATACCTGTTCGGGCCCTAGCCTAGTCGGCTGGGGCTGTAGAACACACCAACTGCATTTTAATGAGGTGTAAGAACTCCTTAACAATTTTCCTGAATATGACAATGAATAATCTGATGGCAAGGCTTTGGGAAATATGGAGTACCTCTTCGTGGCCATTACTATTAGGTCCACTCTAACCCGGAGAGGTAGAACCTGCTAGGGTCAAATAGAACAAACCGTGTATAAACAAATGACTAATGTTAAATTGTGACTTTTATATAACGATACTTGAAATTCTTTAACTGAGCTAAAAGAGCTCAGGCTCGTCTTAGAATGTTACCCACAAAATTTATTTACAAATACTATGTATATCTAATATATATGCGTAAACAGGATAAAAGGTTGATATGCCATAAAACCAAACCAAACTGTTTGAGTCCCAGCAACCGGTCAAATAGAACTGTTTAATCATATACTATACTTGAAATCATTTAACTGTGTACAAACAAATGATTAATATAAAATTGAATTATTAGTATTAGATGGCAATGCTAGAAACCATTCAACTGTGTGCAAACAATAAATAGTAATACTTGAAACCATGTAACTGAGTGTAAACAATAAATAACTACTTGAAATCATGTAACTGTGTGCAAATAGAACTATTAGTGTTATATAGCAATACTTTAAACCATTGACAGGAACTGACAAAGTCTCCATCTGAATGGCGATGTTGTCTATGACTGCTGTTTTGGTAGCAAAGCTGGTCGCTTCTCCGCCGATATCGGACACGTCAGATTTTGGCAAGAATACGTCTCTTTAATTTTTGTTTGTAATTATGCGACTTAGAGGAAGTAGTAAATATTACTTTTAATGTGGTAATTCATATTGCATCAACTCATCTTTCATTTGAGTCTTAAAAAGCAATCATATCATTTCAGAAAGATCAAACCAGCTGACAAGCGCAGAAATTGACTGACTTTATCCTACGGTGCACCTGAAAGACAAAGTTCTTGAAAATGTCTTTGGAGGGACTTTTTCAGACAGAATCTCTCACCACGCCCATATTGTCAGGACATCTTGCAGTCAACTTCGCGCTAGATCTGGGAGTTTCTGCTTTCTGTGGCTTGAAAGTTGAGTACCCAACGATAAATTTCTGGGAATGATTGTTAAATCAAATTTCCTGCGAAATTTTGCTTGCACACAGTTTTGAATGATTTTGTCTCCAAATAAGTAGTGACGTAAAATATTTTTACTTTCCTGTCCAAAGCATTGCGATCGAGGATTGTAAAAAATAAGGTTGGCGATTGTCGTGGAGGGTGACCCGAAGGCTCCCTTTTCAATAGCTACTACACCGAGGTGTATGGGAGGGCGCTATTTCTTTCTCTGAATTGATCCACTTTGCTCTTGATCCTTACCTTATAATGCTGAGAGTTAAGCAAGGAGGCATCAAGTACCATTTTTTGTGTCTTTGGTATGACTCGACCTGGGATTGAAACCCGGCCTCCCGGACCATTGGTGTGGAAACAAAAAAGAACACAACATTATTAGGATAAGAGTTATTAGGGTCCCATGTGTCTTGAGATACCCTTTATATACAGTTGTCAAAAAATATCTCCGTAACGATTTACAGGATTAATAGTCGCGGAAATATTTTGCGGCTTGTTATAGAAAATACATCAAACAATTCTTTAGTAGGTCCATGGGAATAAGAAGGTTTTGTTATTTGTTTTGTTGTCATGGTTGTTGTAGGTGTCGGTTGCTGCGAGTGGCTCGAACCACGTGACTTCCGGTATCGCGGAGGTATAAAAGACGTCGTGTTTCTTAAGCACGAGAGTTCTGCAAGATCTTGGTCAGTAGTAATACCAACTTCGAACGTCACACCCTCAGCGCGGGACTTATAACATTTATTGGACTGTACCACTTCAGTTTATAAATAATTAACTCTTTATTTCATTGTGTATCTCTTACTTACAACGATGCAACGCACCTTTTTCTTCTTCTTACCCTTGAACTTATGTTCTTTATATCTGTTGAAACTGCACGAGAATTAATGACGGAAGGAAAAAGACAAAGATATATTTTAACTCAAACTTTATTTTAGGGTTTAACGACTATTCTGGGGTGAGAACGTTTTCCTGTACCTGTAGTTGTAGTCCTGTCTCCCAGAGAAGGCGTTGAAATATATTACATTCATTTTCATGGAGTTATAAGTCTTTCGCCAATGGTCTGGGAGCCCAGGGTTCAATCCCAGGTCGAGTCATACCATGCCTCCTTGCTTAACACTCAGCATTATAAGATAAGGATCAAAGGTAAAGTGGAACAATCCAGGCCAAGGAGTAGTGCCCTCCCCCTACACCTCGGTGTAGTAGCTATTGAAAAGGGAGCCTTCGGGTCACCCTCGACTAAGGTCGCCAACTTTACGATAAGTCTGAAGTTGGACGTTTGTTTAGTGGGTGTTTTCAATGGAGTATGTTTTGCAGAAGCAGTTTGCTAGCAAGACATTGCTGATTACCAGGCCCCATAACTCAATCAGCACGCGCGTTCACTGCTAGCAGGCACGAGAATGAAGTCCGTCCAGTACCGGTGGTGAACGCTTAGTGAGAGAGAATTTCACTTTGTTACCAGAAAGTCTATCTTTCTGGCATGCGCAGATTTCGCTTCCTGTCAGAAGCCTTCTAGGAACTGTTACTTTTGGATTCCTACTAGCACAGAGTTGGGTTTTCCATTTAATCTATATCACTTAGCGCTTGTTTCTTGACCTGACTGATCTTTTTTTTTCTGTGGTATGCCAGTGTCAAGATCTTCATAAACCTATGTGGATATTCATGTTTGTCTCCATGGCATTTGTATGAAGTGAAAACAAGCAGCTGAAACATTCACCCAAACTCATAGTCCTTCCTATTACCATTCCTTAGTAGCTACAGATCCAATAATGATTCTGGCGAAGTTATACAGTGAAAACCCTTTCAGTTTTCTCATGGAAAGCTTTATTGAAAAGTAAACATAGAAAAAGCTGATACAAGAAAGAAATGACAATGTTGGTTGGTTGGTTGGTTGGTTGGTTCTCTCATATCCTGAGAATCATCTTGCTCTTCTTGGAAACCTCAAAGAAAAGTTTGAGAATACATCACTCTTTGACTCTATTCTAGTTCGTCTAAAGATTATCGAACTTGGACTAAAAATATTATCTCTAAATACATACGTATTGGAACAGACTGAGATAAATATAGTGATATGAATAGAATGCGATTAATTAATGTATAGACATGAACGGAATGTGATAGATAGAATGTGTGGTTTGGTCTGGTTTTATGACATATCGACTATTGTAGGTCATTTAATACCAAATCCTTTTTATACAAATATTAACTTTATGATTCCGAAACACATTTTGAAGATAAAGTTTTAAACAAGCCTGAGCTCGTTTTTTTTCTGTTCACATAGTTTCACTTAATTTCAAACAATTCAGTTTAGCATAAGTACAGTCTTTAGTTTACACACTGCTAGTCAATGGTTTAAGTACAGTTTTTTTTTTATTTATAAACAGTTAAATGTAAAAAATAGTTCTCTTTCAAACAACTCAGTTTAGCGTAATTGCACAGTTTAGTTCTATTTGACCCATAGATGGGACCCAATCAGGTTCTTCCACTCCGAGCCAGAGTGGACCAGGGAACATTGGCAATGATGGGGTACTCTGCATCCCCCCAAACTCCAACATTACTGAAGCCTCACCATCAGATTGTTTAGTGTCATATTCAAAACACTCGTTTAGGGAGTTTTATCCCTCTGCAGAGATGCAGTCGATATATTTTATAGCTCCAGCCGACTGGGCTGTGAACAGAATGTGATATGTGTGTGTGTGTGTGTGTGTGTCAATCATATTCTGTTTATATCGGTCAATTTATAGATATGAATAGAATGGGACTGATACATAGATTAATAGATATGAAAAGACTGATTGATATGCTTATGTTGATTGATTTTAACGGCATGTCAACCTGTCTTGGGTAATTTTATGTCTAAAGGTTCTTATTTACATTTTTGTAAAGGTGTTTCTTTTTGTACAAGGTCCAATCGAATGTAAGTAATATTCAAACAGATCTATTCGACCTATAGATGGGACCCTCACAGGTACTTCAACTCCGAGTCGAAGTGGACCTGGGAGTAATGGAATTGAAGTGATGCTCCACGCTTTTCAGAGCTCGAGAACTGGAGCCTCACCAGAAGAAGTAGTTTCGTGTCACCCAGGACTCGATAGATAGATACAGATTTGATTTCGATTTCTTTGTTTAATGGCATATGAATCAGCTATGAACAGACAGCGATATATATAGAGAGAAAGAGAGAGATAGAGTGTGTGTGAGTGAGTGAGGGAGGGAGATTATATTTGTGCAGAGGACATATAATTGAATACTTTCAGTCTGGAATTACAGATGGAGAAAATTAATTGAAGAATTAATGTTTTTTGTGCCTCTGACACATTTTCATCACTTTGTAGGTGAATTGATAAGGTTTATGTTTTATTTATTTATTTTTTGTTTTTTACACAGCAAAAACTTTGAAAAACAGGTCAAGCGAAAAATAACTAAGACTCTTTTTCCAACTTTATTCAGAAGCTTATATATTAAATTCTTGCGAAGTAGAATTTGGCCTTTATTTTCAAAACCAGGATGCGCATCCATTGAAACAATGCTTTCCTGCCTTTGGCTATAACTGGTTTTTCAATATACCATTCATGTCGAGCGTGAAAGAAACCGGACTGAATTAAAAATCTATGTTTACCACCCACAAAATCTTAAATCGATAACAAGCATGTTTTTTTCTCGGAAATTATGTGAGGGTAATTACAGTGTAATGGGGGAGAGCCCGTGGTATAGGCGCAATCGTCCTGGATTGCAGTCTTGAAGTAAGCGAGTTCAAACCCCGGTCAAGTTATTGCGTTTATTTTCAGATTAATATCTTGAGGAAAGGTATTAACAATATTTCCCCCTTGCTGTAATTTAAATAGTACTATAACTCTGGCATCAAATAATTCACGAAGGTTGATATGCCATTAAACAAAGAAACCAAACCAAACTAAAATTGTAATGAATTTTACCAGCAAGGACAGAAATTTCCCATTTTCAACAAATAGTGTTACCAAGGCATCATACTTTTGTGCAATAAAGAGGTGCTGCTTTGGAGCTGGAACCCACAGGACTAAGTCTACATCAGGTTTCTTTTTTCTGATTTCTGGACATTCTGATGGGAAGATTTAGAAAATGCTGACTGTATCTCCTGCGAAGACATAAATCTCCACCACCAAAATAGGGTTTTCTGGTATATTATACTAAACTAGATCTGATGAGATCTAGCTAGGGGATTACCCGTGGTATGGTGGCTAACATACTGGACTGTGAAATCATACTAAGCGAGTTAAAACTCCAGTTATCTTATTACGTTCACTAATCCCCTTGGGAAAAGCGTGAACCCACCATTCCCCACCCAGCTATGGATTGAATAGTACACGACTATTGTTTTACAAAGATGGCTTTGATATTAAGTAACCCGTGAAGGTTGATTAGCCATTAAACAAAGAAACTAAACCAAACTTGGAAATTTGAGAGTTTAGATGACCCCCTTCATTGCCATTACTCCCAGGTCCACGGTGATCCGGAATGGCATTGCCTGATAGCATCCCATCTATGGGTCCAATAGGTCTTTTTTAAAAAATTATTTGCGTTTAAGAGGATTGTGTGCACTAAGAAAACTCTTAACAAACTGCACAAAAATGTGAATATGAAAGTACTATGATGACAAATTGAAAACAGCAGCAGATTCTATATTGGAATCCCAACTAAAAAGCCAGAGAGCTAAGCTCTGATCCTCCAAAGCAGAAGTGTCCAAAGGATACACTTTGATTGTAGACAAGATGCATAGATACTACTCTCATCGGAGCAGAAGATGCAGACAGACTATTTTTTCTTCTTCCTTTTGATTCGAAATTTTTCTCGATGAACAAATGGAACATATAATTTCTATACAATATTCCTAATAAGTCAAATGACTTTATTTAGAATAAACTCCGATTTACTGATTTAACGGCCAACTTGTTCTTGATACATAAATTTTTCAAAGGTTTTTGTATTTTTAAACATCCATCGTTGATTTAACATCACCAATATCATCCCTCACAGTCTTGATGATAGTTCATTAGAACCGAAACGTTATAGTATAGACTTTGCTTCTCAATAAATCTCTCCTGCTTGGATTACCTTGTGATCAATTTTTCTCCATATTATCGGATTATTATTGACTTCCATGGACTATTTAAGAAACAAAGAAATAAATACAAAAACTGTTTATTTTAAAGATAAAAATGTGTACTAAAAAGTTCTCTGCCCAACCATGATGATATAGAGTCATGAAACGAACATGTTATTACATATAACCTTCAGTTCATTATATTTGGCCCATTGTTTCACAAACGTCTTAAATATTGCCTTAAAAATCAATTGAAATTTTGATACAAGTCATTTTCTTCTTAATTGAACCAAGTACTTTTCAGCAACCCCTCAGAGATAATCTGCAATTGTAAATCTTTCTATTTTCCTACAATACTTAACTTTTCTTTGGGGAAGTCCCTGTGTCATAGGGGCTAACGCACTTGACTGTGACATTACATTGAGAGGCGGTATAGACCTTTACGTCAATGCTGACAAAACAGAGTATATGTGCTTCAAGGAAAACCAAACAAGAGACATCTCTACCCTAACAGGTTGCTCCGTGAAACTAGTCGACAAATTCACCTGCTTCCGGAGCAACGTCTCATCTACAGAAAATTACACCAATTCTCGACTTGCAAAATCATGGTAAGCTATCGAAAGGCTATTGGTCAAATGGAAGTTGGACCTATCGGATAAGATAAAACGCAATTTTTTCCAAGCAGTAGTCGTGTCCATACTACAATATAGATGCACCACGTGGACGCTGATTAAGCGCATGGAGACAACAAAAACCTGACGGAAATTGCACAAGAATGCTATGTGTCGTATTGAACAAATCCTGGAAGCAACATCCCACAAAACAGCAGCTATACGGTCACCTACCTCCCATCTCTAAAACCATTCAAATCAGACGAACAAGACATCATGTAGGACACTGTTTCTTCGGTGGACTCCTTCACACGGATAAGCTGGTGTTAGACGTCCGGCAAGAACCTATCTACAACAACTCTGTACAAACACAGGGTGTAGTCTAGAGGACCTACCAAATGCGATGGACGAGAGAGTCGAATGGAGAGAGTTAATCAGGGAAATCCATGCTCGTGTTACGACATGATGATGATGATGATGTGTTAAATAGTACCACGACTGTTCTACAAGGATGGTTCTGGTATTAAATAACCCAGGAAGGTTGATAAGCGATTAAACAAACAAACCAAACTAAAACTTCTCTTTTCTCATGGTCATTTCAATGTAAACTTATCTTTACTCCTGAAAATATATTGCCCAGTCGGCTGAGACTGTAAAATACACCGACTGAACCTCTGTAAAGGGGTAAGACCACTCCAACAGTGTCCTGGATATGACACTAAAAAATCTGATGGTGAGCTTCCACTGATGCTGGAGCTTTGGGGAATGCGGAGCTCCCCTTCATTGCCATCACTCTCCGATCCACTCTGGCCCAAAGGGCTAGCACCTGAGAGGGCCCTTTTCTATGGGTTAAAAGGAACTAAACTGTGTACTAAACTGAATTGTTTGAATTAGAACTGTTTGACTAAACTGAATAGGTTGAAATAGAAATGTTTTTGACAATTAAACTGTGTACTTACATTTAAACATATGGTTTAATGTATTCTCAGCCAATGCACAGCTGAGTTGGCTAGGGCTGTAGAATACACAACTGCATCTCTGCAGAGTGCTAAGACCCCCACCACAATGAGTGAACAGGATTTGACAATAAACAATCTGATGGCAAAGCTAGAACCTTGAAGATTAGGATAATGTGGAGTAGCCTTTAATTTCCATTGCTCCCAAATCCCTCTCACCCAGAGTGGAAACAACTGATAGGATCTTATCAGTGGGTCAAATAGAATTGTTTGACATTTAAACTCTGTGCAAACAAACAACTTACTCTCAATTCAATTATTCTATTAAAATAGAACTCTTTGATCATTTAACTGTGTGTAAACAAATGATTGATGTTTAATTGAATTGTTAGTGATACATAGCAATACTTGGAACCATTTAATTTAGTTGTCTTATGCTTGACTGAACTATTAGAAAAAGAGCTGTTTGATCATTTAACTGTGTGTATCTACAAAATGTGTTTACAAATCATATATTTAATATATATGAAAAAATAGGATTTGGCATTAAATAACCAACAATGGTTGATATGCCATAAGATCAAACCAAACTAAACCAAACCAATACAAATAATTTTCAAACAGATCTATTTAACCCATAAATAGGACCATAATAAGACTACCATTGCAAATTCAAGTGAACCTGGGAGTAAAAGTAATGAAAGGGTAACTTCACACTTACAAAAGCTTAAAATTGGAAATCACACACCCAGATGCAATTTAGAGTCATACTCTGGACATAAGAATTTTTTCATTCTCTCATCTGAGTTCATCAGTGAATAATGATGACTAATATATTCAGCATCTAAATTCAGTACTTGCATCAACTCCTGGAATCTGTGAACGTTTCTACAGAACTAGACCGAACCCTCAATTAGTGACTTCAAAGTAAGACTGCATTGAAGCATAAATTAAACAATATTCTCTTAGTTTGAAACAGCCTTTTAAATAATGGAGTAAGGACATTTGGTGGGTAACAAATAAAGCTTCTCAATAGCATCCAATAACTTCAGGCTCCATCATGTCTAAATCCCACCCTTGTTTCCAAGGGGCGAGGACTTTATAAATTGCTTAACAGAATAAAATTAGCACCCACACAAAAAAATTATGCATGCAGTCTTATTAATGCTTGCTTCATGCATATGCAATTATCAATTTCTGATAAACAGAAGAAGTAAATAAAACTTTGTTTATTCACGGCAAAAGAAGAAGGAAAATGGCTGAATGGAAGATTAGGTTTTGGTTTGGTTTGGTTTTATGGCATATCAACCATTGTAGGTTATTCAATGCCAAATCCTCTTTATACATATATATCAAATATATATGATTTGGTTTCTTTTGGTTTTATGGCATATCAACCATTGTAGGTTATTCAATGCCAAATCCTCTTTATACATATATATCAAATATATATGATTTGGTTTCTTTTGGTTTTATGGCATATCAACCATTGTAGGTTATTCAATGCCAAATCCTCTGTATACATAATATATTAAATATATATGATTTGGTCTAGTTGGGTTTTATGGCATATCAACCATTGTAGGTCATTCAATGCCAAATCTGCTTTATACATAAATATATATTAAATATGTATGATTTAGTTTGATTAGGTTCTATGGCATATCAACCATTGTAGGTTATTTGATGCTGAATCCTCTTTATACATATGTATCAAATATATATGATTTGGTTTCTTTTGGTTTTATGGCATATCAACCATTGTAGGTTATTCAATGCCAAATCCTCTGTATACATAATATATTAAATATATATGATTTGGTCTAGTTGGGTTTTATGGCATATCAACCATTGTAGGTCATTCAATGCCAAATCTGCTTTATACATAAATATATATTAAACATGTATGGTTTGATTTGATTAGGTTCTATGGCATATCAACCATTGTAGGAATTTTAATGCTGAATCCTCTTTATACATATGTATCAAATATATATGATTTGGTTGGGTTGAGTTTTATGGCATATCAACCATTGTAGGTTATTTAATGCTGAATCCTCTTTATACATATGTATCAAATATATATAATTTGGTTGGGTTGGGTTTTATGGCATATCAACCATTGTAGGTTATTTAATGCTGAATCCTCTTTATACATATATATCAAATATATGATTTTGAAACATATTTTGTAGATTACAAGTAAGAGCTCATTTTTTTTCCACACCGTTAAATGGTTTCCTTATTTCTATTTTATATGAATAATTCTATTTACGATTAAACATTTGTTTGCACACAGTTTAATGTTTTCAAGTATTCCTATGTATCACTAACAATTATTTAAACATCAGTCATTTGTTTACACACAGTTAAATGATCAAACAGTTCTATCTCAAACAAATCAGTTTAGCATGTAAACAAAGTTAAATGGTTCAAAATATTGCTATATATCACCAACAATTCAATTAAACATCAGTCATTTGTTTATACACAAATAAACGTAAAAGCAGTTCTATTTCAAACAATTAATTTTGCAGAAGTACACATTTTTGCTTACAAACAGTTTAATGTAAAAATAGTTCTATTTCAAACAATTCAGTTTAGTATAAGTACCTAGTTTACATGTCAAAACAGTTCTATTTCAATTTAATTCTATTTGACTCATAGATAGGACCCTATTAGGTGCTACCTGTCCGAGACAGAGTGGACCTGGGAATGATAGCAGTGAAGGGCTACTCTGCATTCCCTAAAGCTCCAGCATTACTAGAGCCTCACCATCAGATTTTTTAATGTCATATCCAGGACACTCATTGGGGGAGTATTACCCCTCAGCAGAGATACAGTCGATGTATTCTACAGCCCCAGTTGACTGAGCTATGGAAGATTGGGAAAACATGATTCTTGCAGATTAGACAAATGGAATGAAAATTCTGGAAAATTTAATTCCAACCACTCAAATATTTAATATTCATTGAAAGAAGTGAGATATGTGTCAGAATATTCAAATTATTTAAAAAATAAAGAAAGTTTACAAAAAAAAAAACGATAATAATAATAATAATAATGATGATTATTATGTGAGAAAAGAAATTATTACTTCAGGCAAACTTGAACCTGTCATTGTAATTTCTTTTTCTTTTTGTGTTTGCATTTTTCTTTTTTTCATTTTTTTTTTTCATTTCCTGCGACTCAGGAACTGGAGGTGGATTTTTGAATGACATATTTACATGCCTTCCCTGGTCTCTCACTCACTCACTATCTCTCTTTCTTACTTTCATATTCTATGAATTCACTGTAATATCCATCTCTTTGTCTATTTCTTTCTTTCTGTCTTTCTTCCTATTCTTCCACTAGATTCTATTTTTGATTCTTTCATTAAATCTATTTTAATGTTCTTCTCAACATCACCTTCTTCGTTCCTTATTCATTCTCTATTTCTTTGCTACTTGATGTTATTCTTCTATCTCTCTTTCTATTATATGCCTTTCTTTCTTCCTTCCTTGCCAACACGTACCGCTCAGATTTTTTCTTTCTTTTTCTCTCTTTTTTCATTCATCCCTTCCCCCTTTTTTTTTTTCGACTCGGTCTCTTTTCATTCTTGTTCAGAGATTTCTACACATTCTTATTGACTTTTATACCCTACAGTGTTTTTGATCTCTCTTGTATTTCTCTCTCTCTCTCTTCTCTTCGATTTCTCTCTCTCTAATTCTGGCAAATTATCTCTCAGTTTTAATCACTGAAAATTCATTTAATTCTCTTTTCACTCTTAATTTTTCATTATATCCTCTTATTTCATCTAATGCTACAGAAGAAGAAAGGATATCATAGTGGTTAAGCCAATGGCGAGTGACACAGACAAAGTAATTTAAATCCATTTTTTTTAAGTAGAGAAATTATATCATAGATTGAATTACTGTGACCAGAAAATATAGCAAGCATTGCGTGTAACATATGGAACCACTGGACAGCTGGTTTGACCTTATTAGGTCTCATCAGCAGTGTCTACTGCGATCTCCCCCACTGGAGATCAAACCAGCGACCACAGAATGCCGAGCATTTACCACTGAGCTACTGGTCCATATTGCACACAAGCGATGCCAAATTAAGACATAGTCCTGCAGGTGACCATGTCCTCTGTAAGAGTACAGACATAACTCCAAGATACATCAGGTTGATTGGCTGAGCATTTGCCATGACTAGTTAATTTGGCATCACTTGTGTGTGATTTGGACTAGTAGCTCAGTGGTTGCTAGTTCAATCTCCAGTGGGGGAGATCATGGTATACTCTGCTGATGAGACCTAATAAGTTTGAAACAGCTGTCCGGTGGTTTTGTATGTCGCACACGGTACTAGCCAGATTTTATTGTCATGGTAAATCAATTTATAATTTAAATCTGGGGTTAATTTCAAAGAATGATTTTCTATAATTTTTGGACAAAAACATATAACTTAGAACTATTTAAAGTATAATTTACAGTCTTATATTGGTTTGCCTTATCAGCTGGGGCTGTAGAATTCACCAGCGGTTTCTCTGCAGAGGGATAAGGCCCCCAACATGTGTCCTAGATCTGATACTAAACAATCTCATGGTAAGGTTCCAGTGATGCTTTGAGGAATGTGGAGCACCGCTTCATTGCCATCACTCCCATGTCCACTCTGTCGTAGAGTGGTTGCACCTGATAGGACCCCATCTAAGGGTTAAAAAGGAACTACTCTGCATACTTATGCTAAACTAAATTACTTGAAATAGAACTGTTTTGACATTTAACTGTAAGCAAACAAAAACTATGCTTGCACTAAGATGAATTGTTTGAAATAGAACTGTTTTACTAAACTGAATAGCTTTAAATAGAAATATCTTTGATAATTAAACAATGTACCAAATTGTTTAAAATAGAACTGTTTTGTATAAAAATGGATTTGGCATTAAATACCCTACAAAGGTTGATATGCCATAAAACCCACACGAACAAACAATCTTCTATTTGTAGTTCTCTTTAAAAAAGTACAGATATTCACAAATGTCTAATTTGATTTTTCTCTGTTAAGTCTTTTTTTAATATTTCGGTCCATTGGCCTAGCAGTTTGAGTGCCAGTGGCCCGGGAGACTGGGGTTTAGTCCCAGGTCAAGTTATACTAAAGACTTTAAAAATGGTACTTGATGCCTCCTTGCTTAACACTCAGCATTATAAGCTATGGATCAAGGGTAAAGTGGAGCAATCCAGGGAAAGGAGTGGCGCCCTTCTCATACACTTTGGTGTAGTAGCTATTGAAAAAGTCGCCAACTTTACTTCCTTATTATGATTTTATATGCTCTTTTCTCTCTCTCTCTTTTGTCTTTATCTCTGTCAACTTTCTCACCCTCTTTTTCTGTAACTCTTCTTCTCTATTTTGTAAATTCAAGACATTCAATTCCCCCTTTTTAATCTCTAGTTTTTCTCTTTTTTCCATTTCGGTCTTTTGTCACTCTCTTTTCTTACTTCTCTTTCTATTTTCTTCATTCAAAGTATTTTGCCCTGGCGGCTAGGGCTTTAGAATACACCGACTGCTTCTCTGCAGAGGGGTAAGACCCCCCCAACGAATGTCCTGGTTATGACACGAAACAATCTGATGGTGAGGTTCCAGCAATGCTGGAGCTTTGGGGAATGCGGAGTACCCCTTCATTGCCATCGCTCCCAGGTCCACTCTGGCCCGGAGTGGTAGCACCTGATAGGGCCCTATCTATGGGTTAAATAAAACTAACAGCATACTTATGCTAAACTGAATTGAGTAAACAGAAGAGCTTAAAATAGAAACGTTTTTGACAATTAAACCGTACTTACACTTAAAATGCGTGCTTATGCTTATGCTTTCAAATAGAACTGTTTTTCGACATTAAAACTGTATTTACACTTAACTGAATTATTACATATAACTGCTTGAATAGTTTGAAATGGAAATGTTTTTGACAATTAAACTGTATACTTATGCTAAACTGAACTGTTTTCAATAGAACAGATTATTTACATAAAAATGGATTTGGTGTTGAATAACCTGCAAGGGTTGATATGCCATAAAACCAAATAAACCAACCAACCAATCAAAGTATTCTAACACTCTTTCTATTCTTTTTCCTCATTCATTTTCATTAAGTTCTTTTTTCCTTTGGGAAGTCCCTGTGATGTGATAGCTGATATGTGTAGAATAACAATAACACATACCTCCATAAAGCGTCCAGCTAGCAGACAAAATAAAGCAGGTCGTAGCTCAGTGCTGTCCTCCTTACAATGCTAAATTGAAGCTGGTTTATATAACAAAATACTTTCACTTACTTCCAAGTAGCCAATGACAATCTATGCAATGGAATAGTCAACTTGTGCACAATGGGATGCCCCAGGCACCATAAATAGTTCCCATTCCACAATCAGGATTCAGTTTCCTGTCTTCATGACTGATCGCTCTTTGCTAACACAATTAATTACTCTTGGCTATTACAACTAATTGCCCTACACAACCTGACCAATTCTACATGGCACTGTAGACAGGATAGCTGCAGCAAAAAATCGCGAGATAACCCTATCTCGTCGGAACGCTCTTTTTATAGAACAATATAACAAAATAGCACACACCTTATGTCCCCTTCAAAAGAGGCAAATAGTGATAATACAACGACCAACAACCCACCGATGGGACACAAAAGGTCAAGTCGTCAAAACTGGACTGCGAAATCAAAATGAGTTTAAACTCAAATTTCACAAGTACCTTCATTTTCGGACAAATACCCTTGGCAAAGATATGAGGCCCCTAAGTCCTCCCAGCTATGGCTTAAATAGTACCACTACTGTTTTATAAGGACAGCCTTGGTATTGAATAAGCCAAAAAGATTGATAAGCTATTAAACGAATTTCTTTTCCTTCTTTTCTCTTTCTTTGTTCAAATTTTTCATTTGTCTTTTTTGAACTTCTTTTTCCTATTTCTTCTCACTTTTTCTTTCATCCTTTCACATTTGATATTATATTTCTTTCCTAAAATGCCCTCCTATTTATGCCTTTTCTTGTCAAATTCTGTTTTTTCTGATTTTTCTCTATCTAACTTTTCACCTTTTATTAACTTTTCTCTCTTTCTCTCTCTCTTTCTCTTCTTTCTCTTTCTTTTTTACTTCCTTTCTTTTCCTTTCTTTTTTCCTTGTCCTTTCTTTTTTCTATTTCTTTTTTTCATTTTTTTCCATTCTTTTCTTTTTTCCTTTTCTTTTTTGTTTTCCTCTTTTTCTTCGTTTTCCTTTTTTTTTCCTTTCAGTTCCCTTTTTTGCTTTCTTTCTCTCATACACTTCCTCTTTCTCTTTCATTCTTTTCCCCGCTACTTTTGTTCTCTCTCATGTACAATATCCATCTCTCTCTATCTATCTCTCTTTTCTTTTTCTTTCTTTTTTTCCTTTTTTCTTTTTCTCTTTTCCCCTTCTTTTTTTTCTTTTCCTTTCTTTTTTCTTTCCTTTCTTTTTTCTATTTCTTTTTTTCTTTTTTCCATTCTCTTCATTTTTCGTTTTCCTCTTTTTCTTTCTTTTCCTTTTTTTCCTTTCCACTCCCTTTTTTTCTTTCTTTCTTCCTTTCTCTCATGCACTTCCTCTTTCTCTTTCATTCTTTCCCCCGCTACTTTTATTCTCTCTCATGTATAATATCCCTCTCTCTCTCTCTCTCTTTTGATTCAAGTCTTTATATCCTTATTCTTCTCCTGCATCTTTTCAATCAGTCCTCTTGCCTCTCTTTAAACCAATTACCAACTCCTTCTTCTCTCTTTTCCACTAAATTATCTTTCATTCCTCTCTATTTTCCAACCTGCCACAACATTTTAGCCAACTGTCCTGTCAACCTAGAAAAGCCAAATAATTTTATTTATGCAAAAATCTATTATTCTGTCATATTTTCCTCCAATTTCTTTGAGGTTGTCAGACATGACGTTTTAAAAATATTTTTCACAAATGTGATGAGTTTGAATGACTTGATATTAATTAAGCTTCAATTTTAATTAAAAACTGCAAATAAATGCAGAAAGTTCAGTAACTATACACTGCCCAGTTGTGTGGATGTCAATTTGAGTGCTTTCTAATAAAATCATTTTGTGCAGTGTCATGTATAAAATACATGTGTATGATAAATAATAACTAACATATAAGGTAAGTTCAAAATGCAGACTGAAGCTGTATTTAGTTGGTTGGTTGGTTTTTATGACATATCAACCTTTGTTGGTTATTTAATGCCAAATCCATTTTTATGAAAATAGTTCTATTTCAAACAATTCAGTTTAGCATAAGTACACAGTTTAAATGGGAAAAACATTTATATTTCAATCTATTCAGTTTAGTCAAGCAGTTCTACAGTTAAATGACAAAACAGTTCTATATTAAACAATTCAGTTTAGTGTAAGTACTGTTTCAATGTCAAAAAACAGTTCCATTTCAAATAATTCAGTTTAGCATAAGCACACAGTTTAAATGTAAGTACAGTTTGTCAAAAACATTTCTATTTCAAGCTATTCAGTTTAATCAAACAATTCAGTTTAGCATAAGTATATCATTAGTTCTACTTAACCCATAGATAGGGCCCTATCAGGTGCTACCACAACAGGCCAGAGTAGGAGCAATGGCAATTAAGGGGTGTTCCACATTCCCCAAAGCCCCAGCATCACTGGAACTTCACCATAAGATTCTTTAGTGTCATAACCAGGACACTCGTGGGGGGGTCTTACCCATCTGCAGAGGTGCGGTCAGTATATCCTACAGCCCCCTCCGACTGGGCAATGTATTTAATGATTTGCTTAGCTGTGGTACAAAGCCATAAATATGCAACACCCAATAAAACTCATAAGTAATTTAGTTCAGCCATTTGGGGCTGTAGAATACACCGACTGCATCACTGCAGAGTGGTAAGATCCCACCAGTGTCCAGATCCCACGAGAGTATCCAGAATTTGACACTAAACAATCTGATAATGAGGTTCTAGTAATGCTGGAGCTTTGGGGAATGCAGAGTACTCCTTCATTGCCATTGCTCCCAGGTCAGTTCTGGCCCAAAGTGGTAGTACCTAAAAGGTTCCTATTTATGGGTCAAATAGAATCATTAGACATTTAAACTGAGTGCAAATAGATCACATGCTAACTTAAATTTTTAGAAATAGAACAGTTTATCAAACAGATCAATTTAACGAGTGTATAAACAATAACAGATGTTTAATTGACTTGTCTGTGATATACAGTAATACTTAGTACAATTTAACTTTGTTGACTTCTGCTAAATTGAATTGTTAGAATTAGAACTGTTTGTTAATTTATCTGTGTGTATCAACATAATGTATTTATAAATCATGTATACATCTAATATATATGTAAAAACAGGGTTTGGCATTAAATAATCAGGAATGGTTGAGATGCCATAAAACCAAACCAATTATTAGTAATGGTTAGCTAATCTAACATGCCAACCATTACCCCATGTGAGATATTCAGCTGAAACTGTATTTTCTGACGCATATTAATATGTGTTACTCTGGAATTTTTCTTTGAGCAATCTCCATGTTTTTAAATCTTATCTGTGAAATGAATTTTCTGTTTTGGAAACAAGAAAATGGTTGGTTAGTTGGTTGGGTTTTACGGCATATCAACCTTTGTCAGTTATTTATTGCCAAATCCACTTTTATGCAAATAGTTCTATTTCAAACAGTTCAGTTTTGCATGAGTACACAGTTTGATTGTCAAAAACATTTCTATTTCAAACTATGCAGTTTAGTATAAGTACAGATTTTCTTTACACACAGTTAAATGTTGAACAATTCAGTTGAGTGTAAGTACCGTTTTTAAAGTCTTTGGTATGACTTGACCTGGGATTGAACCGAGGTCTCCCGGGCCATTGGCGAATACTCTAAATAATCATAAAAATCTCATTTTCTAACATGGATTATTGTTTGTGCATAAACTATTTCTTAGTATGGCCAACTTTTAATCTTTTGCATGATTCCCAGTAGATCAACTTTCCCACCCAGTCATGTCTACTCTTGTATTCCTTTTGTACTAATTTGTTATTATTTTGCATATTTTCAATTCTTACTTTGGCATTAATTTGTGCTGCTATTTAAAGGAATTCATTTTCTCCATTCAGGTTTCCCCATTTTAATCCTGTCCAGGTCATGCAATTTTCTTAGTTTGTCGCTTGAATTATCCAAACAGTCATTTTTCTTTTCATTTTTTATGTGGTTTTTCTGTTTGTCCTAATGTTATTTCTGTTGATATTGATGTTACTGGTTGCAATAATCCATCTTTCTTTTTTTCTTTTAGCATATTTCTCAAGTCCCTGAATTGTTTCATCTATGTGATCGTCAGTACCGGTGAGTTCAATTCCTTATTGTTTTTTGGTGCATAGTCAATATCATATTTTATCATTTATATTTTATCATTTTATTCCTATCTTTTTTTATTTTTGCTGTCATTTATCTTGATTAGACTTTGGATATATATATATATATATATATATACATATATTCATTAAGTCATACTGAAAGCATAGAATTCCTGAATCTATCTTGCCATCCGTCCATCACTATCATCTATCACTCTTGGCATATCCTCTAGACTGTATAAAGTGTTTACACATAGTTGGTGATTGGCCAACAGTGGTGTGTCCATGCATAGGAGTCCATAAAAAGCATCACTTTATGAGTTCATCCTGACTTCTCCACCAGTGCCCAGCATGTCTTGTTTGTCTTATTTGGTTTTTGAGATTTGAGGCACGTGAGTGTATGTAGAACGCAACAATATACAACAGCAATAATAGTGACAATAATAACAGCAACACTTACCTGAGGTCCAGCATAGTTAAGACTAATGCTTACTGGACAGGGTTGGTATTTATGAACAAACATATCCAATTAGATGTTCTAGCCAATCACAATCCAAGGAATGGACCGGCCAATGTGTGCACATTGGAATCTCCCAATGTGCCATAAATAGCTCTTTCATTGAGGACTGATTTTTTTTTAGTTTTGGCCTTGCTAAAGACGTTGCTCTTAGCCTAGCTACTGACTACAAGTGTGTTTTGTGATTCAACAGTGTAGCTTCCAGGATTTGTTGAAAACAGCATTTAGCATTCTTCTGTAGTTCCCATAAAGTTTTTTGTCTCTGCATTTTGTTAGAGTTCATTTGGTGCATCCATACAGTTGTACTAGCACAACCTCAGCTTGGAAGAAATCCTGTTTTATTTTATCAAAGAGATTAGGTTTCCATATAATTGTTATATAGTCATCTACAGCATCACAACGACACAATAATTAAACAGACGCAAGGACAAAGACGTAAGAAGAAAGGACGCAGGAATGAAGGATGCACGCAAGGAAGACGCAGGAAGACTTCTTTATAATATATTTTACCTCACATCTTTATTTGTAAGTTTCGAAAGGGTTGTTCCAAGTTTGCGTGTGAGAGAGAGCTGGAGACCGAACATTACTGAAATATTTTGACCCCGAAGTTATGGCCGTCAGCGTTGTGTCTTTCTCGTTCTCCATAGTTGCTCAACCGGACACTGGAGTAAACTCTTCTGTGTGCTGGCTTTCCCTACTACATCGCGTCTACTTCCGTCTTCCACTGTACTGCTTGCCCTCCTTCTCGCCTATCTCCCCCTGTCCTCAATTCGTCGGCCTTATATTACCTTCAAACTCCCACCCAGTAATATAGACACGCCTCAACGCCTGTGCATCCTCTTCCGATTTCCAGCGACCGGGATGTGTCACTTCCTTCCTGTGTACCACCTTGAATGGCATTTTTGGCTGGGTCAAAAGGTCAAAACATAACATAATCGATAACCTGTCAATAGCAGTCCACACCTTTTTCAAGCATATGTTGACATTACTTTCAGTTGATGAGATGTTGCTGCCAAGGTCACTAATTTCAGAGACTTGCAACTTAAAGTGGAGATGACTCCATCTTATTTAAAACAAATCAAATGATCCAACTAAATAAACCAGTTGAGTCATTTTTAACTAAAGATTAGATTGCTAATTGTTTTTGTTTTGTTTCTTTGTTTAATGGCATATCAACTTTTCTGGGTAATTTAATGACAAAGCCATCCTTATAGTAGAACAGTAGTGGTATTATCTATCCTATAGAAAGAGAGATAATAAGATTCATACTTTCCCCAAAGTGAACATATCTGTGTGTGTGTGTATATATATATATATATATATATACACACATAAATTTACATTAATTTATATATATATACACAAATGCAAAAGGTGCTCATGAAGTAAAAGTTAACATCCCTGGAAATGGACATAGAAACCCGAGTTTAAACCCTGGGCAAGGCTTTTTGTATTTTACAAAGTCTTAATAACTTTGGAAACATATGGAACCAACTATTCTCCCTTGAGCAATTGGTAGACAGTAGGGCAAACTGAGCTCTTTAAATATGGGATGCAACCAATCTAGGAAAAGGAAAATTCTGAATGAAAACATCTTAAATTTTCACTTAAGAAATTAACCTTGTGTCATATCCGGAGGAGAGTTTGGTGTGTGTGTGTGTGTGTGTGTGTGTGTGTCTATATATATATATATATATATATATACCAGCCAATTGGCATAATGGTTAAATTGTTTGCCAGTGGTCCAGGAGACCAGGGTTCAATCCCAGGTTGAGTCATACCAAAGACTCAAATAATGATACTTGATACCTCCTTGCTTAACACTCAGTATTATAAGGTATGGATCAAAGGTAAGTCAAGTAATCCAAAGAAAAGAGTAGCTGCCTCCCCTACACCTCAGTGTAATAGCTATTGAAAAGAGAGCCTTTGGGTCACCCTCAACTATCATCAGTTAACTCATTATATATATATATATATATATATATATATATATATGTACATTTTTTTTATTCTTTTGTTTATGGCATGTCAACCTGCATGGGTTATCAAATGCCAGAATCATCCTTGTCGAAGAACAGCAGTGATACTATTTAACCTATAGCTGATGGGATAATGGAGTTTGTACCTTTCTGAAGAATATGGGTCTAAAAGCTAATGTAATAGAGTGATTGGAATTTAAATTTCCTTACTTTGAGGCCTCAGTCCAGCACTTTAGCCATTGCATCATGGGTCTCCCCAATATATATATATATATATATACAGAGAGAGAGAAATTGAGAGTCTGCAATATATATATATATATATATATGTACTGAGAAAGAGAGAGAGAGACTTAATAACCAGATCTGGCTCAAGACCACCAGTACACATCCCCAAGTAAAGATCAAACTTATTATTCAATAGTAGTTGATCTGTAAGTTGAGCTTATCATTAATTTTCAAGCCTGAAAGTATACACACACACACACACACATATATATATATATATATATTTAAATTCATGCACAAATATGTGCATATAAATATATGCTAAAATTATGGAAACTTCAATGAGTAAATATTTATGTTTGCACAAATATATTGTAGATTTTCTCTAACTGGCTTACAACAGAAACAGAGCAACATTTTTATGCAAATTAACATAAAGCAAATTAAAAAAGTGCATTTTCACCTTGAGTATGGAGTATGTTTTGTAAGGAAAATAAACTCTTTTTCCTATTTAACGATTAAAAAGCAAAATGTTTTCTTTTAAAACTGAAACAAATTCTTCAAACTTTAAGCTTATTCAACATCTGAATCCTTGCTTCATACTTTTATTTTTGATGATGACTTTTTTTTGGTTTGGGTGGGGGTTTGCATAGCATCTATTAATTGCTGGATTTCATTTTGCAAATTTACTTAACTTCAGATTCCAATAATCAAGTTATTTTAATTAGCTTGCATTGTAAAATAAAACACTTTCTATTGGTTGATTTCCTACCTTCAAGAACTGGGATATAGGACATTGAACTAGTATGATGTAATAAGACACTTTGCTCCTGTACATTGTGACAGACTTCCAACCTCTCCTAAACGTTGTGACAGCCTTAAACACCTCCTGAACCTTGCAACAGCCTTTCAACCCCACCTGAAACTTGTGACAGCCTTTAAACCGTTGCTAAACCTTGTGACAGCCTTCCAACCCCACCTGAACCTTCTGATAAACTTCCAACCTTTCCTAAACCCTCCTGAACCTTGTGACAGCCTTCCAACAGCTCTTAAACCTTGTTACAACCTTACAACCCTCCTAAATTTTGTGACAGCCTTACAACCCTTCCTAAACTTTGTGACAGCCTCCCAACCCCTCCTGAACCTTGTGACAGCCTTTCAACATCTCCTGAACCTTGTGCCAAACTTTCAACCTTTCCTCAACCTTGTGACAGCTTTCTAGCACTTCCCAGACCTTTTACCAGCCTTTCAATCCCTCCTAAACCTTGTGATAACCTCCTAACCCTACCTAAACCTTTTGACAGTCTTCCAACCCCTCCTAAACCTTGTGATAGCCTTCTAACCCTACGTAAACCTTGTGACAGCCTTCCAACCCCAGTTGAATCTTGTGACAGACTTCCAACCGTTCCTAAATCTTGTCATAGTTTTTAAGCCCCTCCTGAACCTTGTGACAAACTTCTAACCCAACCTGAACCTTGTGATAGCCTTTCAACTCCTCCTAAATCTTGATAGCTTTCAACCCCCTCTGAACCTTATGACAGTCTTCTAACGCCACCAGAACCTTATAATAGCCTTTCAACATCCCTGAACCTTGTGACAGACTTTTAACCCTTCCTCAACTTCATGACAGCTTTCCATCCCTTCTTGAACCTTTTTCCAGCCTTCCAACCCCTACTGAACTTTATGACAACATCAACACTTTAAATTTGGAAACTAGTAAAACTGTCCACCTTCGTATATGGGGTTAGCTATGATTTATGGAACAAGAGGATATTCTCTTCATCAACTCAAAAAACTATTTTCCTTTTAAAGTCTTCCTGATTTGAGACCAGTCAAGAAGGAGGCTGAAACACTAATAAAGTGAATGGTATTTTCTATGACCACATGTCTGATTTTTCCTTTATCCTGATGTGAACCTACAGTCATTCCTTCTTCTTGTCTTTGTCTCTTGCAACTTGTACCAAGATTCAGCAATGTGACATCATTTACTGGATGAAAATGTCTGTTTATTATTTATGCACATGGTACAGTCAAATAGGTTTAATTTGGTTTATCTATCTAATGATGTATCAACTCCTTATGGGTTTTTTAATGAAATTTGATTCATTTTTAAATACTTGACTACAATCAAGATTATATTTTTTATGTTACATTTTTTTGCATACAGTTATGTTTTCATTTATTCCTAATCAACACAAATAACTTTTAGACAGGTTTACAAGGGTTGATATGCAGTTACATCCTACCAATGCACCACAATAGCTCATGAGTATTTGAATATATACAAAATCTTTTTTTATTGCTTATGATTGAAGTTGACCTCAATGATTTTATGCTGAGGGGAAATTCAAGTTAACTTACTCATTTGGCAATAATACTTCTCAAAAGCAAATAGAGTTCTATCAAATCTTTTTATTGCTTATTTATAGGATTTTAGAAAAAGAAACTGTTGTATTATGATAAGAAAAAGATACACAGTGAAATAAAGTTAATTATTTATTAACTCAAGTGGCACAGTTCGACTAGGATTATATGTTTCGTGCATATATTATTATATTATAAGACGTTACCTGGGTTCAATCCCAGGTCGAGTCATACCAAAGACTTTAAAAATGGAACTTGATACCACCTTGCTTAACACTCAGCATTATAAGGTACGGTTCAAGGGTAAAGTGGAGCAATCCTGGGAATGGAGTAGCGCCCTCCCCTACACCTTGGTGTAGTAGCTATCGAAAAGGGAGCCTTCGGGTCACCCTCGACTATGGTCACTAACTTTACTTACTTACTATATTATTATACGTTATATTATACACATAATATTATTATACATTATATTATACACATAATATTATTATACGTTATATTATTATACATTATATTATACATTATATAATACATTATATGATTAAATGTTATATTATACACATACATTATATTATTATACGCTGTATTATTATACATTATATTATACGTTATATTATACAAATACGTTATATTATTATACGTTATATTATATTTTATATTATTATACGTTATATTATACACACATGTTATATTATTATACATTATATCATACATTATATTATTATATGTTATATTATACGTTTCATGCTGTTGGTGTTACATCCGAAGTTGGTCTTACTACTGACCGGCATCCCTTCAGAGCTGTCTCTCTTCTTCTCTTTCTGCTTCCCCGTGCTAAAGAGACATGGCATCTTTTATACTTCTGTGATACTGGAAGTCATGTGGTACGAGCCACTATACAACAGAAAAATTTTTTGTTTGATAATTTAATTCAATTAAAAAACATCTTCCAGATATTAAACATTTTGTAGCACAAACCATGAGCAAACATTTGCCTTGTTATTGTGATTATAATCTGAGTTCAAACATAATACTTCTATTTTTAACTCCCAAAACCAAGTGATCAGAACCAAACGTGTTCAAATACTTATGAGTAGTTAGTAAGTAAAGTTGGCGACCTGAGTTGAGGGCGAACCAAAGGCTCCCTTTTCCATAGCTACAACACCAAGGTGTAAGAGAGGGCGCTACTCCTTCCCCTGAATTGCTCCACTTTACCTTTGATTCATACCTTATAGTGCTGAGTGTTAAGCAAGGAGGTATAAAGTACCATTTTTTGAGTCTTTGGTATGACTTGACCTGGGATTGACCTTCTGGACCATTGGTGAACACTTTACCTACTTGGACACGGCTCATTGAGCTAATGGGTAGAGTGTTCGCCAAGGGTCTGGGAGATCTACGTTCAATCACAGGTCGCGTCATACCAAAGACTCAATCAATGGTACTTGATACCTCCTTGCTTAATGCTCATCACTAACCAACTGAGCTAGCATTACACGAGTCTCAATTTGTGCATGGCTCTCCACTATAAAACAACCCTTTGTCATAAACTGACTTGGTGGGAAGTTGGTTATATTCCCTCAAATGTCAAACTCAAGATGAATTTTCAGTCATGGAGAGTATTGCAGTTGCACTGTTTTGTTTTTACTGAAAACATTTTCTTCAAAATTATCAACATTGACTTGGAGAATGAAGTGTACCCCTTCATTGTCATTATTCCCAGTTTTACTCGGACCTGGAGTGGTAGTTCCTTATTGGTTCCCATCTATAGGTCGAATAAAACTGTTTGACCGTTTAACAATGTGCAAACAGATGACCGGTGTAAAATTGAATTGTTGGTATTATGTAGCAATACTTGGAACCATTTGACTGTGTGCAAATGAATGAAGTGTTGAATAGAAAAATTAATGTTAAATAGCAATGCTTGAAAATATTTAACCATGTGCAAATAAAACTATTAGAGTTTGCAATGCTTGAAACCACTGAAAAGTGTTATATAGCAATACTTAAAACCATTTAACTGTATACAAAGAATGATAATTCTTGTGTGTAAAGAAATTAGTTCTAATTCGTTCCAAAATAAAATAATATACAAACTTTTCACTTGCGAATCATAATTTTATAACTATTTAATTGTGTGCAAACAATGCTAAATTGTTAGTGTTACTTATCACTACTCAAAATCATTTAACTTTTTGCTAACAAATAAGCTCTGACTTGTCTAAAAATGTTATCAACAAACAATTAATTTAAAACTCAAATATTTCATATATGTATAAACAGACTTTAGCATTAAATAACCTAGAAGGGTTGATACCATAAATCCCAACTAACTGACATTGACTTGAGTATTTTTTTTAAATTGGCATTAATTCATCTTGGTGTCTAGACACCAGACTAGACATTTAGACATTGACCCTTTATTATATCAGTTTAGCTCTTCAAATATCTTAATCTAAATTTAATATTTCAAAATTTTCAAAATATAAAGCTTTAACCTTAAAACGTTTTTGATTATGCCTCATATATATAAACGCAAAAGGGGCAGAGAAGAAGAAATATATATATATATGTATAAATATATATATATATATATATATATATATATATAAATCACTTATGTGAGTATTGTGCACATATATATCATCAAGTCACACTGATCATATGGAGTCTGACTCTCTTTGTTTCCATCCATCTCTATCATTCTTTACTCATATAAGGTCCTCTAGACTGCATCCGGTATCTGCACAGCTGATGTAAGTTTTTGTCAGTTGGCCAGCACTGATGTTCCAAGTGTTATGGTCCAGAGTAGAACTTATGAAAAGTCCTTATTTTTGTTGGCCCAGTCAATAGGGGCTGCAGAACAGACCGACAGAGGTAAGACTCTCACAATGAGTGCCCTGATTATGACCCTAAACAGTCTGATGGTGAGGCTCCAGTAATACTGGAGCTTTGAGGAAGGTGGCGTACCCCTTCATTGCCATCGCTCTCAGGTCCACTTTGGCCCGGATGATATAGCGCCTGATAGATCAAATAGAACTAAATTGTGGACTTATACTAAACTGAATTGTTTGAAATAGAACTGCTTTTTGACATCAAAACTGTGTACTTATGCTAAACTGTCTAAAATAGAACTGTTTTAACATTTGAATTAAGTACTTATGCAAAAAGAATTGTTTGAAATAGAACTGTGTGTAAATAAAAATTATATTTATACTAAACTGAATCGTTTGAAATAGAACTGTTATAATGTATAAAAATAAATTTGGCATTAAATAACCTACAATGGTTGATGTGCCATAAAACCAAATCAAACCAAACCTGACTTCGGTAGTAATGCTCAACATGTAATTTGTCTTACTTAGTTTGTTAGACAGAAGGCAAGTGGCTGTACAGCTACTGTTTTGTGGGATGCTGTGCATGCCAGAGTATCCAACACTCTATTCCAAACCCAAAGACTGAAGACAAAGTTGAAAATCAGCTTTTCTATGGAAAATATTTTATACATAGACACACACACAGACACACACACATACACACACATATATAGATATATATATATAATATTACAGAGGTAAGTTGATACATATCTTCAAATAAATTAAAGATCCTTTTATAAACATTCCTGTTACTCAAGAAATTCTTTATCTGTTACTGCACCATTTTTTAATGATAACTTTGGATTTCTGCTTTCATATCTGAACACAAAAATAGCAAAAAATAAATTTAAAAAAAAACTGT